>JAYRBW010149255.1:0-14461 GCA_036023295.1 Invenusta paracnida | reverse complement strand
ATAGGTAGATACATATATACAATGACTATTCTTTTCAAAAGATTTATTGGTTGGTGCTCTCCCTTTATAACTTTCTTTAACAATCATACATACAAATGGCAAATAATATTAAATATAGCATAATGTTAAAAAAACATATATTATGTAATGGAGAAATAGTCAAATTCGTCTATAACGTCAGTTTGTCTATAACGTTGCTTTTGGCTATGTCCCTTGGAGTGTTGTTATAGGCAAATTCTACTGTATTATAAAATAGATTTATATAAATAGTATTTATATAAAATATAATGTTCATACTTATTTATTATACGTTTAGATTATGAGCAGCGATGCCTGGAACTTTTTAGCTTGGAAGAGACCTGCTGAGAAGGAGGAACAACCTGCAGCTTCTAAGAAAAGAAAAATTGAAGAAGACTTTAGCTTTGTATGCCTACTGTGCATTCCTTTGTGTACTGCTGCAAGGAATTTGAATATGGTAAAGTTAGTTAGGTCAAATCCCTCAAGCATTCAGAGGCACAAACAAAGGTGGCATTTCAACCCTGTAACTGCTTGCAGAGTTGTACCCTTGAGCTCCAAAGCAGCTAAACAAGCTAAATTGCATTGTTAATCTCTGCACCAGAATCATCAACTACGGCACCAAGATCTACCTCAACTGCTGTGCCAACATCTCTTAAATTTAGTTAGGAAACCAGTGAATCCCTTAGCAATTGAAATAAGGGAATGTAAGCATGGTAATGTTCTTAATCTTGTATCATTCAGTGTACTTTGAAGAATGGCAAATAATTTGTTGCTCCTGTAATTAGTCATAATTTTTTTGAAGAGGCAACAGTGGTGATGAATATTTTTAGATCTGAGACTGAGAGAATGAGTCATTCAATGACAACTAGTCTTTCAAGTACATGCTCATTTCCTAGCCATCAGTGGCTGCAGTATTTAAGAGGAAATACATGGCTGCCAGCAGGGGCATCTTTGAATAGTCCATATATGCCTTTGCAGAAATTTCTGGATCTTCCTTGATCAAATGACAGGATGCCCTTCTTATATACATTGTGGATTATGTGTAGGCCACAGGATCCTGTTTCAAGCAGACACAATATACTGTCCCCATTGCCAATATGCTTCTGAATGTCTCCATAAAGTGCCAGTTTACAGATGGTCCATCTATAGAAATTTGGTGAACCTTAGATAGAGATACCCCATTCAAGCCTGCAGTGAAACTTGAGACTAAATCAGAAGCTTTGCTGTGGGTAACAGCCCAGGTTGTACCTGGGACAACTCATACATTGGACAAGTCATACCTGGGACAAGTTGTACTCATATTTTTTACATGTAAATGTATAGAAAAATACGTAAACATACAATAAAATAAACAACTTTTAATAATAATAAAGTTGCTCTGTTATTAAAAATAAATGATTTGGCTGACAGACTTGACTTAAACAATACTTTTTCTTTTCAAATAAATTATTGTCATGAACGTATATCTATTTCTATATATAATACATATCTTCAGAGAGACTCCGTATGTATAGCATGGTGGTACCTATATGTATGATACATATTTTATTAATATAACTTGTGTACAATATATTTTTACTTATATAAATAAATAAATAAATTAGTAATTATAGTACGAATTGTTGTAGGTACAACTTATACCAGGTACAACTTGTCCAAGGTACCACTTGTCCCAGGTACAACTTGTCCCAGGTATGACTTGTCCCAGATTCTTGATGTGACCTAAGAGTAAGAACTGACTACTGAGAGTTCAGTGAGAGTTCAGATATCAAGTGATATCTGTAAATATCATTTGTAATAGTGATTTGTAGAAATGTAGAATGTGAAACGCTGTTTTAGTAGATTTGTGATTGTAAAATAGTAAATTGTGATTAATGAAACCCATCCCAGGTCAAATTACTTGATTACTAATAGTAATAATAATATTATTATATGTGTTAGTTAAAATAAGTTGTGACTAGGTATGTTATAGGTGTTATACTATACTTGAATTGAGGTATGTATGTTGTTTAGAATTCTAAAAGAAATGTTTGGTGGTTATATATGTAAGTATTAAACACATGCTTACTTCTTTGATGACTGCATATTGATATAAAAGCAAACACGCCCAAATCAAAATATTTAAATAAATGTTTACAAAATAATTAGTAATATTTCAAACAATTTTTATAAATGATTAATCTAACTTCATCTGTTATTTATTTTTTATATTGCATTTCAACTATATTTCAACAAATTAATAGAAAAATTGAGGATAGTGGTACTGACTGAATAAATCAGTTATTAATGGTAAATGAAAAATCGTATTTTTATGTTATTTCAACTATTACATTAAGACGTAGGTATGCCAAGCAAGTGTTCGCAAAGCATATAAACACATACAAAAAAATGAAAAAGAAAACTAAAACAATCGCTACATACAGTTGCCCAAAAATGTTCTAAGTTCTTAGCATTTGCTCGAAAATCACGTGATAAAATTTGTTATATTGGTGGAAAGTGAATTTTCAGTTCATAATTAGATCTAGTTGCAATGGAACTTTTCGGTATAATCACATTGAAGTGAATAATTATGTCGGAAGGCCTAAAGTAAGACAACAAATAATTTCTGAAGACTTTTTTATTGTGTATTTTGATGTTTTTGTGTGTTAACCCTATCAATACCGCACTATTTTACGCAACCATATCTAAATTGGGGCCACCCCCTGTAATTTGCAAACTTCCTATTTGCGAGTATAGAGTTTTTACACAATTGGCATATGGGTTAAAAGGATATTTTGTATCAAATTCCATTGAAAAAAAATTAAATAATAATTATTTATTGGACAAAATTAAATTAGAAATATTGAAAAAAATTTATTTATTTTTAAACTGTTAAGTTTTTGTTAAAAAAATAGCATATATATATAGGTCACAAATATTACTATATATTATCTAAACATTATGAACCATATTCCCAACCCGTTACTAACTCTGGTGTGGCTACTAACTAAAGGGGGGAATTATTCCAGAAACTAACACTAGTTAACTTTTACTAATACCTCACTCTGACCGATAATTTACATGTTGACAATCGATAATTGATAGCTGACGAGTCACCTGATGCTGTTTAACTTTTTGTTGAAATTACTCGACGCTGATTGGCTGCATTTACTGAGAAATTACATAAGTTTGTACGCTGTGAATCTAGCAGTTAGAATTAGTATTTATATATATACGTTTCCATTTAAGAATTTCTCTTTCTCGACTTTTTCTTACATAATTACGTTATTATTTCTAAATTATATTTCTTTAAAATTCGCTCAGAGAACTGAGCGAATAAAGAAGAAAAAATATTGTTATTATATTTAGTTAGTCAGTCAATTACAATTATCGAAGATAAAAAAATTGACACAGAAACAACAAAAAGGTAAAAAAGCCTGGGATTACGTTTGTGAACAATACATATAGGGCTATAACTACGGTTGTGTAAGGGAGAAAAGGCGAATTAAGGAGCAGTATCAACTTTTTAAATTGAAGGCCAAGAACGATTACCGAGCGCGGGCGACGGACATTAAAAAAACTGACGGAGGTCCTGCAGCTAGGGAACCTGGTCCACTTTCAAAATGTATCTTCGAACTTCTTCACAGCGAATTTATATATACAAACCCGACGAACTCATTCGATGAAGATGAAAATTAACCCATAGAGTAAATTGCATAACTGCATTTGTTTTTATTGAATATTAGTTGATCCTATGATTGATACATTATAGAAATTAAAAATTCCAAATCGACAGAGTAATTTGCATGTATATAAGCAAAACAACTAATTTATTAATATAAATAATAATTAATAATAGTTAATATTTTCATATTTAATATTTTATTTATATTTTTATATTTTTAGCATTAGCTAAAAATATATGTTTTGATGCTATAAAACACGACATTGGGTGCTCATGTATATACTTTTATCGCTATTTGTATTAAAATTACCAAAATATAGGTATTGCTGGAAAACAAAAGAAATACGAACAAATATTAACACATATATGTGGTAACATATTAATATCAATTGTAATCATATTATGCAAAATAGATATGTAAATAGTTCAAATGTGAATGTAAAAGGTAGACATATACGTATGTAATAAATTACATGTGTAACATGTCTGACATGGTGCAAAAATTATACAAATCGAATTAAATTAGTATATAATGAAACATATGTTTGCATGTATTGTTTATATTAATGACTCGTTTATTATTTATCATCTACTAAGGATGACCACTTTAAAATCAAATCAAATGATGAGGATAGAGTAATATTGACAACTTGATATATTTAGAATGTTCGTTAAATATATTGTATTTTGAAGTCAATTACATAAACCACTATGATCTTATGTCATGAATAATTTACCATTATAACGTCTGTTATTTCCTTAAAATTATTATCAGGTTTGTAAATTTGGTATATCAATAACGATAACAAAATTTGTTGCACCATAATGAGAAATATGTTTAAAGAATTTTAGCATTCTTAGATTCGCAAAGGAGATAACATAATATCCCGAGCGAAGCATGCTACATTTATCACTTGATTGAATGTATAGAGAATGCTACGGTATGTACAAACTATATAGGTACTATAGTAAACGTTTATAGTTGATGTGTAGTTAAATAGTTCCGTAATCGTTTTTAGTCACTCTTAATAGTCTTCTTGGACGAAAGATGGCGACACACCATACGATCAGTAAAAACAATCAAACTGCAATCAGTACGATCCGATCATACTCTTATCGCATGCTTATCTGCGGTTCTGGCAACCCACCATGCCTCGACCCAAACATAAATCGCCTCTCTTGGACGCACTGCGAGAGAAAGAAACACGACATCGATTCACCAGTGCTGTTTTTCAACATCACAATATCGATGCACAGGATATGATGTCTATGTCGAGTATGTCATGCAAGCAGCCAACACGACACTTCCTAAACGAAAAGTGAGACTACAAACTTGCTTATGGGACAGGGATTACGCCGTTTTACATGCTCGACGCAGACTGCAAAAAGCAAAGGCTGCGCAGCCAAACACAACCCCTTTTGAACTCGAGGCTATGTTGGACCATACATATACTAACCGAAAGAAATGAAATAATCAAAGAGATCGTAATCGAAGCATCACAACATCATGAAGCCAGACGTTGAAGAGCAACTTGGGCTGCTATCGAGAAATTGACTAGACGCAAGCAAAAACCATCTGCAATCGTTTCTGCCAGCTCTATCAATGATCGGTTAGAAAAAACACGAATTCACTTCGCTGATATTCTTAACCAGGCACCTTCAGGTGCTATTCTTAATACCTCGCTGAACTTACCACGAGCCCCAGAAATCAATACCGATGCCATCATCGCAGAAGAATTTACATTAGCTTGCAAAGAAATGGCTTTCGGGAAAGCGGCAGGTGAAGATGGAATCACACCCGATGTTGTGCGCGTGCTACCGGTTTCCATAAAACTGGTGCTACGCATAATGAACGCCATGCTTGACGGACAACCACCAACCACTTTCAAAACTTTAATAGTGGTTAGAATACCGAAGAAGGGAACCAACACTGACCTGAATAACCTGAGAGGCATCACACTTCTGAGTGTTAATGGCAAACTGTATAACCATGTGTTGCTAAATAGGATACGCGTTTGTTTGGAAGAGATGATCATGCTGATGCAAGCTGGCTTCAGAACACATAGAAGTACTACGGAACAGATACTGACACTACGTATAATCATCATCGACGCATGCCAAGCACGCAAGCGCAACCTTGTTATCACCTCCATTGACTACACGAAGGGGCGTTTGACTACATCAATCGGTCTGCACTACCTACTATCCTGAGTTTCTACGGCGTAGCGGTAATCATCGTAAATGCCATCATGTCTCTACACTAACTCGAATTCATACGTTCACAAAAGAAATGGCAACATAGATAAATACAAAACTTCGTTAAGTGTTATACAGGGGGACACAATTGCACCTTATATATTCATCATTGTTATGGACTGCGTGATGCGCATGTCACTACTGGACAATGATGGCTACACAGTACATCGACGGTTGTCAAGTCGCCTACAAGCTATCAAACTGTCTGCTCTTGCCTATGCAGACGACACTGGGCTGCTAAGCAATGATATAGTAGCATCACAACAACAACTCAGCCGCTTTGAGACAGTATCGCGCAAAGTGAGACTGCGCATAAATGCACGCAAGACTGAGGTAATGCATATTGGCGATACTGTACGAACACCCTTGACTACCATTGAAAGAGAGGTTTTACCAACATATGCAAAAACTTCATATATCTCGCTGTGATGGGCATAGTAGTCAAGACAGTTTCCGCAAACGACGTCAAATTACATGGGTAACTGCAAGTAAGCTCCAAGTTGTATGGGGCTCTGAGACAAGCTTCGAAGCGAAGGTGAACCACTTTCGAGCATGCGTTGAAACAGTTCTGTTGTACAGCGGCGCCTTATGGATACTCACAACCACCCTAGAGGATGAAATAGACGCCACTCACAGAGCACTCCTGCGCTACTGCCTCATCTATCACTATCCACAAGTAATCCAAAACATCGATTTATATAACCTGACAAATCTCTCCCCAGTATCCACCATCCTCTGCCGGAACCGACTTGGACTATTTGGCCACGCGGTCCGACATCCTTCTACGCCCCTTGCGATTGTGAAGAACGTAAAAAACCAACCATCCGAGGCTCGTCGTCAAGATAGACCAGCACGCTTCTATATGGAGCAACTGATAGTGGACCTGGCGTGCATCCACCTGACCAATCAACAGGCTTATGAGATTGCTACGTGCAGAAAGAAATTGACCCACACCTTGCGATTGCTGCGATAGCAACGACATCCCACGACCTACACGAACTGTTTGATGGTGGAAGATGTAACACAAACACTCTTGATAGAATCACTGTCTAGGTGTTACGTAATATATGTTTATAATTTCCAGGGGAAATTATATATCTTTTGAGTGAATTCATGGAAAATATCTCATTGATTATTTAGTTCTGATTTTTCAAGATACGTAATATGGTATGCATATAGATATAATATTTAATTCTTATTATTACTAATGACTGACTGAAGCTTCACCTGGATTAAAATTATATTTTGTAAGTTTATATTTGTAACGTAGTCTGTATAATATATTCTAGATAAAAATGTTAACTATATTATGTAATATAGTTACTTATTAGTTAGTTATATTAATATATTTACACATATAGATATACATAGATTAACATAGATATACACGATTGTATACACATGTATATCACGATTTAATTTTTTAATTTAAATATAATTATTCTTTTGGTTTATTCACTGTTTTAGTAAATAATACACACATGTTATATATATGTTCACACAAATTTAGTTATTTAGAATTTCGTCATTTTAAAATGCACAAATGATATGAATGTATTTCTGCCAAAATCCGACTTTTGTTTTCAAATATATATTCTGTATATATGTACATATGTATATTGTATAATTCAGCTACATTTTATCTCAATTTTATATCCGTATACTATACTATATATTTTCAGGGTTTTGCTACCTAAATTTGGTTTAGCATATATAATTTGTGCTAAATTCACTTTTGTAAAAAAAACTGTTTTTTCAGAGATTGTAGATTATGGATAGTCCATAATTTTTTTATTTGGTTTATTTAATAATACAGTTTTTTATTAAACAATTATAAAATCTTTTTAAAGAACGTTTTATTACAAATATTTAAAAAGTAGCTTTTTAAAGAAACTTTTAGTCATCAGAAGATTATCACATAATGATTGATTCTATGAAAATAAATTATGCTACAGATGTTATGTATTTTAATTTTAAGAAGCAAAAATATGTAAAAATTAGTCGTGATCTAAATATATGAAACTTACTAAACCTAAGCTTTTCTGTTCTGTAGTTTTAGTAGTAGTTTTAGTTATCAAACAAAAATAGTTTTTAAGTACACTTTTAGACGCGAATAATGCATTTGTACCGATATGGTATATAGCAAAAACACCGATTTATATAAATAATATAGTTATTTCTATTTCATTCAAATAAATATACAGTAACAATAAACATAAAATAATGTTTCATACGAGCACTAAGTGGTAATAATTATGATATTATTATCGATATAAGAATACTTAATAATACAATATTTGGGAAAGTAGGAACTCGCACAATATAATATACGTACATGTACCAGAATGTCAAAAATACTTCAGACAATGAAGTGGATCCATCAAATGATATACTTAAAGTTATAAAGAACGATTTTCCTAAGCTGCAATAAATAAAATTAAAAAAAGTGTAAGAATGCTAAAGCCACTTGATTGTCTACTTTTGGTGTTAATATTGCAATCGGATATCTTGTCTGTTTATACAACTAATAGTGTATCTAAAATAGTCTGTATTTATGTAGTTCAATATCAGCAGAAATAATGTCAGATAAATGGAAGAAAAAAAACAACTTTATATATCTGCGAATATGTGTTTTTTAAATAATAACCGTAATGATTAATTCGATATATTCATGTATATGTGTATATAAAGTAAATTCGCACTAAATATCACGCAATTAAAAATGTTTACATGTCGATTTATGACGTCATTAACATGAAAGGAAATGAGCACCAACAAGATATATTTCAAATAAATAAATATAAGTTATTAAGTTTAATTGTGTAGCTCAAATATGAAGTTTCTTGAGTACAGAAATACACGCAACAACTTACATATATATATATACAAATATTTAATGCAAATTCCTTTAACTTTCTGACTCTTACGTAAGTGTATGATTTTGTAATTGAGTAAGTGGGGATATTATTATTTTTTACAGTATAAATATATATAATAACGTTATAGAAACTTATTATATAGTATATATATATGTAGAAAATAACATAATGTATGCACACACAGTATATTAGAACGTGAGTATGCATTATACCATAATATGTACATAAATATATTGTACACATAAATGGGTGTTAATCGAAGTAATTACAATCTTTGTAATACTCTTCAATTTAGTTGGAGCCCTGCTTAGGATCCACTAAATGTGTAGACTAGACTATCTTGTATTAATATTAAGTATTCGTAAGGTGTACCTAGCAATATTGACTTATTATTACTAAATTATCTGTCAAATTTACCTTTTAAATGTACATTAATAAGGCGTAACTATACTTAAAATGAAGTTTTCATTTTAACCGTGTCTCCGTCGATCTCTACTTTGGAACTTATATTTGTGTCATGTATGTAGGTACTGGTGTGCGCCGAACGTTTTCTAAACAAATGAAAACTCAATTGTATTGCACTATCAATTGTTAGCATGTAAAATGTTGATTGCTCCTCTAGCTATATATCAGGAACATATTTATTGAAGATGCCTTTGATATCGGACCTATCCGCCAGGGTAGCGTTGGTAGCCACGGTTGCAATAGAGCTGGCACCAGGGTCATCATTTGGCCTACTAAAGTCGATAGACTTTGACTCCTCTTCCTCTTCCTCACCCCCTTGTTCATCTGGATCATTGTACACGTCAGGTATGTCGGTGTGAACTGTGTCTACAGCAAGTGAGGTGTTGTCCGCTTCTTCGTCATACGCCTGTTGCGATTTCGTCTTAACTTCTGAGCTTCCATCAGGCATTGTGTGGCCATACATGTCCGAGATTGCATGACTTCGTCTGCTTGATTCGTTCCCGAGCACTGTAAACGGCAAATAAAATAAAGATTCGTGCGAGTTATTTTTTTAAGGAATCTCAATTTTTCAATAATCTATCAAATGCTCTACACGCTTTGGCAGGTTAGACATTATCTAGTCGGAAATACTATTAAATACTATAAATGTACATGGTTAAGTTTCCTCTATTGGGATTGAAATCAAGAGACCAAATATAACAAACCAAGATTAAAGCAGCCAATTCGCTGCATAAAATAGACCAAGTACAAAAGCGCACTTTTGCAATTATTCATTATTAATACAATCCCTATACGAATTATGTAATTTACAACCGTTATTGTTTATTTATGAATCGCTTTGAATACCTGAGTGTAATCTAGTGAAACTATTAAACACTGTTTAAAATTGAAATTGATGTTGTTTATTTGTGTTTGAAATGTATGCCATATAATAAAAATGTTGCGTAGTAAAATTACAACAATTAACGTTAAACTATAAATGTATCAATTATTAGTATCGATGTGTGTCAGCTACTATAAAAAATATAATGACTATAAATCACTTATACCTCTATTATTCCGATTCGTTGTCTATTTAGGAATTAGTATAGGTGTATATAGGTGTATTTACATTTGAGCTTATTTCGTCTTTATGTTTTACAACTTATACATTTTCTATTATACTGAATTTAAGATCATTAGAATGCAAATACACTATGGAATATTTTGACGGAGTAAGATTTTTCCCTTTCAATTCCATCTTAAATTTATAAATGTTTTTTGTGAGACTTTTGATTCTCTAATTTCAGAGAGCGAGCTTAATTCATTAGATTAATGCAATATGATCCGTAGAATATATAACTACCCATTTAAATAGTATAATATCTGCTCTTAAAATTGTAACATAATTTATATCTACTGCAATTCACTTAATAAACGCCGTTCTAAATTCGACATTGTTATCCGCAACAATTTAGTGTCATCCTGGAGTTCAGCAAACAATTTCTGCAATATCTTGAAATTTTGCCTTGCTAAATTTCACTTTTAATAATTGAAAAAAGAAAATGAAACGATAGATATTACGTATAATAATGGGATTCGTGATAGTTTCATCATTGAAGTGAGACCACATTCGTTCAATGCAATACATGTAATTTATTGGGTCTGGTCACCACTGCCTGTCGCTAAACCTTATCCAACAACGGTACCAAAGTGAAATAAGTTTAAAGGAAATAAAATAAATACATGTTCGTACATGTATTAAAATTTTTATTTTGCTATGCTACTTTATATAAAGTTGAGAATATTTTCAGGTATATTTAACAATTGTTTATGAGCTTTAAGCATTCAAATTTCTTAGATAACTATTTGTACATAAACACCAACTAATGCATTTATTATAATTGTTATGCATTGAAATATAGTTAATCGTTAAAAGCTTAACAATGAACCGCTAATAAAAATAAAAATAACGATAACGATACGTTGCAATAAAAATGATTTTAACTTACTTTTCCTTATCTCCATTCGTCTTCTGAAAAAAAAAACATAATTGCAATATTACTCAATGCATTTAAAAAATAGCACGATGTACGGAAAGTTACACATATACCTACATATCAACATTATCTCATCTTACAAATCATCTTACGACGTTCATGACGATAATAAAAAGCCGGAAATATAACGACTATGATATCTAAAATGACAACTATTATAAACTAAATATACTCTTTAGGGTAAACAGGAATCGTTGTTGATTCATCATTTATTTTTGTCGTTGTTAACTAACCGATTTCAATGAAATTCTTAGGATAAAAATAAGGACCCATCCCACAGACTTTCACACATAACTGGACGGAACACTCGTCTAAAAATAATATTTTTATGTAACATATTATGTACCAGCGAAAAGCTGGCATTGAAGAACAGCCAATCAAAACACTTTACTATTTGCGCTATAATTGAATGGGTTATGGTCTTTCTGTGGGCTGATGTCTGATAGTCTCTCCTGCCTCTGTATGACTTTATCAATTTAGTGGTAATATATTATACTCAGTAACACCTCTTTCAGTGTGCAGCTGACAAAGATAATCGAAAGCTCCTGCGAATAAATATATATTATACCATAGAAAATCATAATTTCTCCCTTATTTTATATCTTAATTCACTGTATGTCAATACAACAAAATCAAATCATTTTAATTAAAGACATTACGGTCATGCAGATTTTAAAGCATTAATGATATTATATAGCCAAATAAAAAATAAACACACTAGGATACGTACCTACATCATGAAAACTTTTTATTGTATGTTTCCTATCTATATCTTATTATAATAACACCTGTTTTTTGCCATAGGTACATAACTCAATAAATACTGGTGATATAACTCGTTTGGATTGGCTGCATGTCGGTATCTCCAGAGTTTACAACGTTTCCGCATGTTAACTGCTCCTTCATTTCTCCAACTTACAAAAAGTTACTATAATTAGGTATTCAAATATTGTTTAGATAGAATAGAGCCAATTTAAGCCTCAGTCACACCTAGGCATCCGACCACTTCCCGATAGGTTACGATCGCTCGGTTAGCCAAAATGGGTGAGCTATTGCCGAGCGCAGAGATCCTTACCCTACCTACTCTATGGGTCGCCGACCAGACTATATCTGACTGCTCACACTTTTTCTACCGACCAGTCGGTGACGACCAGTCGCAGAGTGAGATCGGTGGTGGTCGCTGATTTTGTGTTTAGGTGTGACTGGGGTATAAGTGACCTTTACGTTTCCCAGAATAGTCTAATATCTTGAGACCCCGTTGAATTGTGAGACCGTGTTTTTCTAGTCGTATCATTAAAATATGAGCTCTAATTTGATTTAAGAATTGGCGAAGAAATTCAGAATATCCTTCATTATGTCTGTCACATAGATTCTTACAGATTCTTCCCTCAAAGAGGGAAACTTTTTACATAGAAAATAAATGAGAAAATTCAGTACACATTTTGCTATTTTGGTAATATATAAATATACTTTTTTAACAGTAATTGTTTGTTCAATAATTATTATTACTGCCAGTTTAAACAAATATATAATATATTTCAATTATATAAGTATTTTGATATCTTTTTGTACATCTATAAATACTATGTTTTTAACTATATACTTCAAATAAAAATTAGCAGCCGTAATTATTTAAAACAAATTGTATTATAAAAAAAAAATTGTTGTTGACTTAATGTGGCTTTATATAAATAATTGTTTAGATTCAACAATAGTCATCTCTTCTATATCATATAAGCTAATTAGCTTTATTAATATTTAGATTTCTAGTTAGAGAAGCATTTTTGTTGATTTTTTTTACCCAATCAACAATATACATTATTGTTTAGGAAATCTGTATTTTAATTCAAATTCATAATATATTGGTCACAAATGATAATCTGAAGACCGTCCGGACAAGCATTTAGTTTCATTAAAAGTAATATAACGTAATTCTTAAAAAAGTAAATAATCCATACATATTATAGATAACCAAATATAGATTAAAAATATTGATACATAATTAAGCTTACAAGTATATGATTAATATAAGGCCAAGCAGAATCAACAGAATCAAGGGGGTGAGTATACTTCCAACAACCATTCTAAAGTGTTCTGTAAGAAAAATGGGTAAATAAAAGTTTATTTACGGTAACTGTGAAACAAAAACTTCGATATATTTAAATGTAATACATTCTGTTGTTTGTATCAGCTGGTGGATCTTCTGAGCTTTGACAGTACGGTCATTACTCCATGCTAAACCCACTGTACGCACAGCATATCCAACGACAATCGGCGTACATACTGTGATTACTATTTTTCTTTCTTTCTTCATTTCTTCAGCTTCAAAGTATATTTTTATCCGTAAACAGCTACTGTGCGATCGTGGTGTATTTCTCTCCTGATCGCCGCCTTGCTCACCTCTCTTCAAAGCAAATATTCGCCAGATTAAACTGTATACGCTTTATTGTTTGCCGTGTTCGTCAAGTCGTTTCTAATCACGCCTTAATACTTTGCACGTACCCTCACTTACTATATAGCTTTCTGTCTTTGACCAATGAGGTCATTTAGCATCCTGAAGCAGTGGTGTGCTAGCTGACTCTTGGTAGTATAGTTAAAATGACTCAGGGGCATAAGTCGGAGTGAGATAATACAGTTATGTTACTCGACCCTATGTTATCTTGCGGAGTTAAAATAAACAAAACGATATGACGATTTGCGTAAATTACGTTTTTCGAAACTGTCATAAGCACAAGTTTGATTTTAAAATAGAACATCCACTGTGTAATATTTATCACTGTCATATTTCGATAAACTGTATATTTCTATAAGTAAATATTTATCAAAATTGCAGTTATCGATACAATATATTTTAATGGAGTTACTCAGACATATTAAATTAATATAAAGAATAAATAATTACGAATAATGAATAATGTATGTTAATGAATGTTTAAATTTAAAAAAAGGAGAGAGCACTTGCTGCTGATAAAATGTTTATTGTAATATTTCGACTATCGTCCTAATCATACAATGATTAAATGTATAGTACAAGCTGAACATTCGGTTTATATAGGTAGCACGGAATGATTACGTAATAAAATGTTCACATAATAAAATAGGATTAGGAAACCATAAAATTTGACTTAGATATAAACGAA
>JAYRBW010149244.1:0-14461 GCA_036023295.1 Invenusta paracnida | reverse complement strand
AATAGTAAAGAAGAAACTTAAATAGTAAAGAAGGAACTTATATAGTAAATAAGCAACTTATATAGTGATGAAGCAACCTATTTAGAAAGAAGCAACTTATTTATAAAGAAGTAACTTATATTGTAAAGAAGTAACTTAAATAGTAAAGAAACAACTTATACAGAAAGAAGAAATTTATGTAGTAAAGAAGCAACTGATATAGTAAATAAGTAACTTATTTAATAAAGAAGCAACTAATTTAGTAAAGAAGTAACTTATATTGTAAAGAAGCAACTGATATAGTAAAGAAGAAACTTATATAACAAATAAGCAACTTATATAGTAAAGAAGGAATTTATATAGTAAAGAAACAACTTATATAGTAAAGAAGCAACTTATTTAGTAAATAAGTAACTTGTATAGTAAAGAAGCAACTTATTTAAAAAAGAAGCAACTTAAATAGTAAAGCAACTTATATAGTAAAGAAGCAACTTATATAGTAAAGAAGCAACTCATATAGTAAAGAAGCAACTTATATAGAAAAGAAGCAACTTATATAGTGAAGAAGTAATATCTATCGTAAACAAGCAACTTATTTAATAAAGAAGCAACTTAAATAGAAAAGAAGCAACTTATTTAATAAAGAAGAAACTTATATAGTAAAGAAGTAACTTATACCGTAAAGAAGCAACTTAATAAGTAAAGAAGCAACTTAATAAGTAAAGAAGCAACTTAATCAAAAAGAAGCAACTTAATCAAAAAGAAGCAACTAAAATAATTAAGAAGCAACTTATATAGTAAAGAAGCAACTAAAATAATAAAGAAGCAACTTATATAGTAAAGAAGCAACGTATTTATTAAAGAAGCAATATAAAGAGTAAAGCAACTTATATAATAAAGAAGCAACTTAAATAGTAAAGAAGTAAGTTATATAGTGAAGAAGTAACTTATTTAGTAAAAAGCAACTTATATTGCAAAGAAGTAACTTATATTGTAAAGAAGTAACTTAAATAGTAAAGAAGAAACTTAAATAGTAAAGAAGGAACTTATATAGTAAATAAGCAACTTATATAGTGATGAAGCAACTTATTTAGAAAAGAAGTAACTTATATTGTAAAGAAGCAACTGATATAGTAAAGAAGCAACTTATAGAGTAAAGGACCAGTAATTCAGTGATAAAAACATGTACTTATATTTTGACACTTCTCGGCCACCATATTAAGGAGCCACTTGATTTATCATGGGTAAATACTGGATAATGGTTTCAGCTCTATACATTTATTATTCTGTGATTCAACGTACTAAGTAGGGTGGGAGAATGACAGTTTATTGTGCTGTGAAATATTTTACAAAAAAGTAGAAATTTAAAAAACAGAATAAAAACCAAATTATTAAATGAAAATAGTGCGGTTAGATGCAAACAGTTTTGTAATATAAACAATGAGGACTTTAAATACAGAAAAAATGTAGGATTTGTTTTTCGCTCATAAATTAAAAATAAGAATAAGTTTCAATACAAATATATTAAACATATGTATATTTAAGAACGTAGTATAATGATTATAAAAATGATATAGTAAGAAGCCTACCTTAATGAAAATTAAAGTTTCCGGCCACGTAAGATATGCTGGTAATCCAGCATTGAAACCTAAAATATTACGCAGACTGATATAGACACAATGAAATAACGAATAGACAAAAAATAAATTATGGTTATATGACTGACGTTCACAATTTTAATATATACATATATACATCCTATTTGTTATACTGAGTTGGAGAATTAACATCGCTTCAAAAATTAACTGTTATAACATAAGCAGTCTTTTTAGACGTTTGTGAAGTAGGCATTAAAGATTCAATATTTGAAATACCTAGTATGAAAGATGACTCCTCCAATTTAATAGCCGACTGTATCTTATGATAAACACCACGAAAAATGTGAAACTCAATTCTCCCTCGAGTTATTCGTAAATTATGAACTTTAGTGGAAATATCCCGACCAATGAAGACCAATACAATGTTCAAATCAGGTAGCAGATGCGATAATTCCTGAAACAAATCATTCGAAAAGTTATGAAAAAAATGTATAAACTAGGGTAATGTATGTGTATATATCTCTAACTCTTATCTCGAATTCTTGCATTGTATAATTTGAATGGTATTACTCCCACACATGTCATTATGACGTTAAATTTTTCGATATCGGTTTTATTTATAATTTAAGAATGTCTTGTAAGGTTTTTAAAGCGCTAATTTAACATCAATTGCTGAATGATCAGAATTTAATAAGGATAATCCGCATCAACATTGACCATAAATAACAATATACAGCTTACTGCCACATTCACTGTGTACAATAGAGGCGAATGAGCGAATGACGAATGAGTGAATGGCAAATGAGATCTGCCTATGCTTTTTAAATGCTTTTAACCAACCAATGCATTATAGCCTTTGCGCTAGAAAAATGCTATTGAAAGCATTAGGACTGAAATTAACGTGTAGGTTCTCAATGATTGGCCTGGATGAATAAAGTACATCAAAACGATCATATTTACTGCAACATATTTTCGCACATTCAAGCCTTGAAAATATATTTCGAAAATCTAATACATACATTAAAAATAATATATTAATTTATAAAACTTACTATTTGCTTTATTGGCTTATTACAATTATTATTACTATCGGTGAAATAACCATGAATATGATTTAATTATTATAGATATGTATCTACTATATTTAAATAACGGCATAAATACGGCATCTTAAATAATCTACAATTATTATTTGTTGTTCATTCATCGAATGCCGTCGCACATTAGGCCATTGTTATCTACAAGTCAAATTGGGCCACTATAGGTTCACACAGCTGTTGTACAAAAAAATTTTTTTCAAAAATAAAATGTTTAGGCTGAAAATGAAATTGATATAAAACAAAACCAACTAGAGTAAAAACTTAACGTCATCACGACATACTAAGTTGCGGTACCATTGAACCAAACCAAGTTCGGTCAAACGTGTATCTTGTATAATTTTAATGTATGCGAAACCGTAACGCAGCTAGTTATTCAAATCACGACGTTTCATTATAAAGTTAAAATTTAAGTTATTCAAATTTTAAAGTAACTTTCTCATTAAATCATTTTCAATAAATATTAATTATTCTCTCATTACAAAATTAGTTTAAAGTGGGCATGCACATTTTAATCAAATTTTTGTTTTCGATTGATTTAAATTTAAAGCTATATGAAATATTTACTCCAATATAACATAAAGCTGCTAAATACGTTTAAGAATACAAAAAAATTGCACAAAGTAAATATTTTAAGATATTACAATAAATCACATTTCGCCACGGAAATTATGTTTTTTGCAAAAAAGTATGATACTGGGATCTGTTTTTATTCTACAATGAAAAGTATGTCTATAGTATGTCTATGTAGTATAACTATTTGTTCAATTTTTAGGTTTCATTTTTATTCTACGAAAATATTTCAAAAATACCATAGATATTTATAAAGCTAAACTACAGAGCAGCTAAAAGAAAAATCAAATGAACCGTCAATGGAAAATTAATTTACTCTATGTTTAATATATTTTTAAAAATAAATTCCTAATATTACTAGATAAGACAGTGATAAGTTAATACATACCTGAAATGCTGGTAATAAATCAACTTCCTTTTCTACACCAACAATATGTATTACAATTCGTTTTTGTTTCCTTATAATTTTCATCCTATTTGGAACTGAAAAATAGATGTCAAAATATGTCTTACAATTGTAATATTAGAAACTGCAGAATAAATTTTATCCTTGTAAATACTAAATAAACGAGCATTAGGAGTATTGGAAACTATTTAGAAAAGTATTAGAATGAAAAATATTGTAAACCAATATTTACAGTAATTTAGGTTTTTAAATAAATATATATTAACAGATAAAATTGCACCATACTTTGTGTTATAAATTACGATAATAAAACGTTTACATACATATACATATATATATGTGTAAATATAATGTAAATTTTAATTTTATTTAGGTTTAAGATTTTGTTTACTTTAAAAGTAAGTTTATGTATAGGTATGTACGGATGATTAACAACTGGGGTTGTATTGTATAAGTCTATACAACGCGAGCTTATGTAAAATCGATGCCCTTTACAGACTTTTAAATGCATGTATATTTTTTCGTATATTTACTCGTATAAGAATATTAATACGATTAATAAGACGCATGTTCTAACTAATAAGTCACTTACATTTAGTAGAAAATATGACTGTCAAAATGTAATATATTGTTAATGGCCACTGTAGTAATACAGCAACGGGAGATTTAAGTGAGAGCCCTCTCCATTCGAAATAGTCCTCCCAGCTGACGATTGGCTCAGTATAGAGGTCTCGGACACTCGCAGTATTGATATCTGTAGCTTCACTGTCCCTTTCAGTTACAGTCATAGAGTTGGGAGAGGGTAACGAAAGTAATACTATTTCACTAGGAAGAATGAACCTCTGTGCATCGTCGTCTGAATTGCCTGCAGTTAGTAGACCATCACCTAAATATAATTGTAGATATATCAACAATGTATAAACATCCCTATGTAACAAATTTTTTGTTGTATAATGCCTATGTATGGGAATATTTAATGACAGGAGTACAAATATAACAACTCCATATAACTCAAAATTGTGTTAGACACAAAAGCAAAACAACTTTAATAAGATAAACTGATTAAAAGTTTGAGAAATGACATTTGTACATGAAATTAGTTCATTAAATTATATAAATTTCGAGTGTTACATAAGGGAATTGCTAAAATATATGCAAAATGAAACGAATATTGATGTTGATGAATATAATTACGTAGACAGTGCCGGATTACCCCTTAGGCAAAGTAGGCAGTTGCCTAGGGCCCGGCAATTTGTTATAAGAAAAAAAATTTAACCCATTAACATAGTTACCTATCAGTTGCCTATAGCCCTACAGAGTTAATCCGGCTCTGTACATATAAATAGTTATAGATAAGCTGAGAATAATCACAACGGATAAATACATAATGAATAAATAATACGTACTGTTAATAATTAAAAATATTTCAATTTTACACACAAATGACTAGTGTGAACAAACAAAAATAAATATAACAGGTTATTACAATAAGAATAATAAATCACAACTATATTCGGAAATATCATAACCCAAAGTTACAAAAAAATTAAAGTTTAGTTAACTATATATACATTAATTTAATAAATATATATTATTTAATAGGTGAAATATGATTAAGTATCTTAAAACACATTAAAATTATTCTTCACTTGAAGAACTGATGACAGTTAAGTACGATAATTGCTCTATAACAATTTAAACAAAACAGGCCATACCAACCTGGGTTTGTATAACATATATTTTATTTTATTAGTTTGGAGGGCTTAAATTAATTGTTGAATATTTATATTTACACAAAATTATTAAAAGAAAATAATTTTCACAAATTCAATAAAAAATCAATTTATGTTCAAGATAATATCCAGTGACTAAATATATAAACATAGATCATATACTGATGTTGAGAAATCAAAATAATTAAATGTGTATTGATATTTGATTTAATAAATAAAAATTGGAGTAAAAATAATACATTACACGAAAAGGATTAGTTTCCCTATGCACTAAACAGAAGAAAACAAAAATAATTTCCCTATACATTCAGAGGAAAGCTTTGATTATTTAAATAAAAAAGCAATACCTGGGAGAGGGTCAGGTTCCAAATCATCAAAATGTGTCATAGGCGATTTCCATAATGGACACTCATGACACCACATACCTTTTCCAAGAACTCCATACTTCATTAAAAACTGACTTAATTGTAACATATCAAAAGTTTTTGAAGTAGTTTCTGAAAATATAAAATAAATCATATACATTTTAAATTAAAAAAAACCCCAAAAAATCAGTTACAGAAATATAACCGATTTTTTCTACTTTTTGTTGATGTGCATTAGAACACTGGGATTCAAGTAGGTAATCCAACATAATATCACAAAAGTAATATATAATTTATTCAATTACAACATTTTAACTTATAAAAGTGTCAATACAAAGTATAACTAATAAATTTAAAAGTCAGATTGATAGCAAAAAAAGAAAAGTCATATTTTAAAATTAAATTAAGCTATTTTTTTTCCTTTCCCCCTTCTGATGGGGAATTAGGGTTCTCCAAGTTTCTTGTCCACTTTGGCCATAGCATCAGCTTTGCAGCTATCCTTCAGGTCTGCCACTGACTTAATTCCTCCTTCTTTCTTGAATTAAGCTATTAAACTACTTAAAGAGAAAAGTCAATATGTCTGTTCATTCTGATTATAGATTGTGCAATATACAGATGCACAAGCCCATAACAAATAAAGTAAAATTGTTCACAAACAATAATCCAGAAGTTGATAAAATTTATAGAGTGGTCACAACCAAATTGACTGTTTTTACTTTGACTGTCCCATTGATACAGTATATTGCAGTTTATTAAATTAATTTAAAAAATGATTCAGGTAGGTATCTATAGTTTGACTAAAAGTACAGTATATAATCCCATTGTAATGAACCGGGTGTATAATGTACTTCTTAGCTGACCCCTGTCAAATCTGTATTAATATTAATTAGTAAAACTACACTTCTTTATAACAAACTTTCTGTTACAATGAACCACTCATGCATTCCATTGTACAATTTTCCTATGTTTATAACAAAATAAGCAGTTAATATTCTACTTAATTATAGCATTTATTGTGTAATAAATAACATTAGGAATACATATAATATATAATAATACCATCAGTAGTAATAATAAAATTCATTATACCATTTCCCAACTTTGTGGTGTTATATATAGTCTATGGGCAGACCAGGGAGATAGAAATACACACACATGCACTATTTATACATCCATATTTCTTTCATATATACATATAATTAAATACATGCTATTGACTTCTCTAATTGTATGCATGCAAGTTAAACTTTTATTGGCTGTTAATTATATCCTATCCTACACAATCTGTTTAAAATTGTTCTTTATAAAGTAAATGATATATAATATTTTTAAAGATTAAAGCATGTCTGTAAAATTCAACGCAATTGCTCTTGATCTAAAAAAAAATCCTTATTTAGTTGAAAAAAAGACTCATGCTAAAATAGTTAAACAGTTTAAATTAACAAAGTCAAAAGTCGGCATGGTGTTGATGAATCAAGAGGAGTATCTCAAGGCAAAAACTGATTTCATATTAGTCTAATTTAAAAACCCAAACTTTGAAATTGATTTAATTCTATAATACTATAAATATATCTATATCATAACTTACCTGAGCAAAATTCAAATGGAAATTGAATGAGTTTATCTTCTATTTGTATAAATTTCTGCATTCTAGGACACCACAACTCATGGGCATGATCTGGATTTTGAATATTTTTCCATGCAAGAGTTTCACAATCTGCACTGCAATAAACTACTGCTTCACAAGTTTTGCTGAAAATATATAAAAAATATAGTTCATATAAGTATCAACAATTTATAGTTTATAAACTGTCATATGGGTTTTTATATATTCATTTTACTTTTAAGTTGAAATATTTGAAAGACTAATAGTTAATTTTTTGTAAATTAGAGTTTCATAAAAACTGTATAATATAGGTATTTTGATCTATAATTGATGTCAATAAAAGTGTAAAAACCAAAATTAAAACCTTTAATTGTATATCAAATTAAACATTTATGACAATTTTTACTTAATTTAAACAAATTTGGTTTTAACAGAAAAGTTAATAATATTGTTCATTATAAATTTTGCAACACTATATTGAACACTATTAAATACACAAATATAAATTGTACTTTTAGCTATATAATATCAATGAATTTTTTTGCTAAAACAAGATACTCCCTGCTGGTGGGCAATAACTTGATTATTGCAAGAATATACAGATCTGACATAATTAACCTAATCAACCTGAGTTAGTACCTATATATTTATATACATATATACCAACTGGTATAATATATCAAAATTAATTAGTTTTCATAGGCTAATTAATTTCAATTTATTATATAATTATATATTATAAAAATGTGTATATAATCTACCCCACATAATTAATAATGGGGTAAGCCATTAACCATATTTACATATAATTTATTTTTGTTTATAGTTGTCTATACTGACTATTGATTTTTAGTTTTAAGCTGAGCTGGGAAGATACCTACAGTATGAGTAACTGCTTTTATAAGCAAGCTAACTTGTCTATGTATTGTTAGTCTATGATAAGACCCATATATGGAGAACAATATGCTGCAATAATTAACTTAAAAACCAAAAATATCAACAAAACTAAAAACGATAGCCATAGAAATATATAAAATAGTTCTAAATTAACTAGTTACAAACCAAAAAATTATTAAAAAACTTGTTTTTCTGTAATATTTGAATTTGACATATTTCAGAAGAAAATAATTATAGCCAATGAAAGAAATACAATTTTTATGTATATTATTATTAAAAAAGAAAATAGTATTGTTCAATATTAATAAACATAGACATAGTATACACCCCTGGTAAAAGTTTTGCCACATCCTAATAGTATTCATTAATTTTCACTCTGTCAATTTCTGTTACCTGTAATTGCTCATCAGTACCCCAGAATGATATAATAATAACTGTTGTGTCCAAATAAACTTGTCTCTGTGAGTGTGGGTACTCCTCTAGTTATGGATTGTATCAACATAGCCAGCCTGCATCTGTATTGAATAGGCTGTATTTCTATCTTTCTGCTCAGACTGGTGGCAAGGCATGTGGCTAAGACTGTGCTGTGTAAACATTTAGATGAGCACTTAAGATATCAACTACATTTGAGTTAATTGAGTAGAAGTAAATGACATAACTTTGACCTACATTGCAACTCCAACAACATTTGAGGTAAAGGGAAGAAGATAATTATGTTATTTTGAACTGCATTGCAACTCATTTATATTGGCTATGACATGAACAAAGACAGTGGTGGCCTATGATTGGCCATCCTGGGATTCTACTGAGATATACTTAAATTATTAAATTTGTCTAAGATGACATGATTATGATCAGCAACTTTGCATCATCACTTTGTATGAAGAGACAGACAGTCCAGTGACTCAGCTGGCTGATGACTTCAACATGGATTGATGGACAATTCAGTACCTACTCTCTAAATACCGCAAAACAGACTATGTCAAGGACAGAGATAGGTCTGAACATCCAAAAGCCAATAAAACAAGAGAGGGCAGAGCCCTGATAAGAATGTTGAGTACCAAGTTTGAGGAGGCCCCATTAGATTCTGAAGATTTGCACATTTTCTCTCCCATCCCTTGAGAACACAAAAATGGTCATCTCTAGGACCCCAACCCCCCCCCTATTCTTCATTTTCTTTCCTATCCCTTGAGAATGTGAAACAGTCTTCTTTAGGACTATCACTCATTGATTGATAATTATGTAGCTCCTGATGAGTTAATAATACATGCAGAACTGAGAATTAGTTAAAAATATATGAAAATGTGAGAACAATTAGGGAGAGATGAAACTTTTGACCAGGGGTGTATAGCTTGACTTGGTCTTGGGTCAGTATATGACTTGACTCTGTCTAATAGTAATATATGACTTGACATGTCTAATTGACCTGTCTATGACTTAAAACTTGACCCCTAGAAGAGTTGAATCATATAAAACATATTTATGAGTTGACCTGCACCCTTATCATTTCTCAAAATAAGGGCTGTCAGATTGTCCATGGACAGGTAAATTTTCCAATGCACAAGTAAAAATGTTGATTGCTTGTCCACGTGGACAAGTAGATTTTTTTACTACATGTGCCTATATATTTTAATATAAATAATAGACAAATAACCTAATAATATATTTTATAATGAATAGCACTTTTAATAATTATAAGGAATGACACATAAAATTCTAAAAACAGACAAACCACCTACATCATAGTTACCAATCTCTGATACCTAGCTAGCCTCTGACAGACACAAAATCTGTCTATATTAATATACTATAAAATATTTATTTATGATATGTGGTAAATTGTCTATTTTTGCTAGGAGTAGATATTAGAATATATAGAATTATTGTTGTTCTCTATAACCCAACCTAATATAATTATTTAATTTTTGAAATATTAATTTGAATCTACTGTAAATTGTGCACTACCACTACAGCTAAATTGCATTACTGTATTGTCATTGTATAATATTTATTGAATATTTTTATGCATAAATATACAACATGAAATGAATAATAAGATTTTCCATATCTAATGGGGAATATATAAATATTGAAATTACTAGATTCAGTATCATATAGGAAATGTATTTCACCCAATTTTTTTTGTAAAAGTTGTTGATATGTAAAAGTGTCTAATAATATAAAGGGTATTTAATTGTAGATAGTAAACATAATTATCTATTCAACTTTGTATATCATTGACACTTGGTGCTTGCATGTCACTGAAATATGGGAGTAATATATAATATAATAAAGGCCATATCTAGTATATTATACAATAGATATAATATTAGTGACAGTGTGACAGTACAGTCTGACTTTTAAATATGTAATTTTAATCCCTATATATACATTCCTTTATATATCATAATTAATATTATATTAACTTGTACATTTTAACTCATTAAATTTAAAACCATAAATGCTCAAAATACTCACAAATCTATTATTTTACTTTGCATTTATTAGAACAAGAATATATATTTATTACTTATTTACAACCTTTCTCTGTTTACTTGTTTGTTTAAAAGCTGTTTGATGTATATATATATATATCCATCTGCAAAAATTGTAAAATAAACTGATAAAAATAATGGCTATTTTGAAGTTATAATTATATTGTATTATATTATATGCAACTATGTATATAATTTGGTGCTAAATAAAAATGTGTATAACAATTTGTTTTCTCTTTTATCTCTCAGACAGGTAAAATTATTTCAGACAAGTAAAATCCTATATGGACAGGTAGAAAACAATAAATGGATGAGTGATGGCAAAATCCTTATTTTGAGCACTGTTTATGGTTTAAGAGTATCAGTAAGGTAACACTGACACTGTCACTCATAGACATGTCATGACAGTTTATTCGGTAATCTCCTAGTTTCCTACATTAAATTATTTTTGCTTTTATTTTACAATTTATTTTAATGTATTGAATTTTATTTCATTTCTGGGAAAAATGTAGTTTTGTTTTAGTTCAAATTTTTATTATGGCTGGTAATCTGCATGCTCCAGTTTTAATTTCAGGAAACGTCATACATGCTTTACAGCTATGTGACCTTGAAATTTCTTTGCGCAAACTTGTCTTACTTACATCTAACAATCTGGAAACCATTAAATGGCTTGCTCAACATGGCCTTATCACCAATTGCCTGATGTGTGAGACATGCAACATTGAGATGTCATTCCAAGAACAAGTGGAGAGAGACTACAAGGATGGCTACTGCTGATCTTGTTGGACATGTTGCAGGCACCGGAACATCCACATAGGTTCCTTCTTCAAAGGGTTGCACCTGACTCTAACTCAATTGCTAGACATTGTCTTTTGGTGGGCAATCCAACAGCCTCAGACTGAAGTATCAAGACAGACTGGAGTTCTCCAGAACTCTGAGTGATTGGTACAACTTCATTCACAACATTTGTGCTCAATATCTCTGAGATCATCCAGTTGAGATGGGAGGAGTTGTACCGTGGAAATAGACAAGATTAAGTTTATGAACCACAAGTACCACCGGGATAGGTGGATTGTGGGTAGAGGGTCAATGGGTTCTTGGTATGGTGGAGCGGGATTGAAATGTGACCAAGATGGTGCCAGTTGATCAGCAAGACACCGCAACACTACTATCAATCATTGTCCAGTATGTGCATCCTGGCACCCGCATTATAACCAATGGCTGGCAAGCTTGCAATGCTCTCCCTAACAATGATGTCATAAACTATCACTTTAACTTCATGGACCCTAATGATCAATCAGTACACATGAACAGAAGAGTGGAAGGCAACTTGGAACTGTGTAAAATCAAGTTCTGTGCAATGTGTGGAACCAGCAATGCACTCTTCCTTATTCATCTCCAGGAGTTTCTCTGGCGCCACATTATACAGATTAACTTTTTCGAAAATATCCTGTATTGGATTAGACATTATTACAACTTCTGATTTATTATTTATTACTTGTTACTTTTAATTCATGTATAATGTTTCTTGTTGTAACACTTATAAACACTTATGGATATTTGTTTTTCTTATTAAAAAAATAAAAAGTGAAAATAATTTATTGGTGGAAACTTGGAGAATACCTACTAATCTTCAAGCAATTCACATTAATAAACTTTAATCAAGTTGCAGCATTGACATGCCAAAATATGCAAATTTTTATTTACAAAAGACAAAGTACAGCATTACTTTTTATTTTAAATAAAAAATTTGAATAGCTTTTAGTTTTACTGCATTAAATTATTATTAATATTATTAAACATTGTCATTAGTCAATCAAAGATTTAATTACTTATAAAAAGTAGAGCATGGTTTGGTTACACTCAATGCAATCACAGAAAAAAATGAATTACAGTTACAATATGTAATTAAATGGCAATGTAATACACAATATTAATATTATTCTATTGTGTATATACAATAAAATAACTAAAGTTACAATATAATACAGTAATAGTAGCCATGCACAATCATGATTGCATAGTGTAAGCCGGGCTATATATACAATTTAAAATTCATATTCATATATACAAATAGCAAATTCAGTGATTTACAGTCAACTATAGGCCTAAGTCCTTTCAGCCTAAGTAGTAAGTCCTCTCGGCCCAAGTCAACTCGGTCCATATAAATATAATACTTAGCCTATACAACTTGGCCTAAACCACATATAAGTTCAATTGGCCTATTGATCAATCCCATAAATATAAAGTAAATTAACATGTTTATACAAAATAAATAAACTTCTCAGTAAAATGTGCTTGATATTTAAAAAATTATGAATATTTGTTACAAAATCAAAGATAAATTTCCAGGATTAGGCAAGATTGAGTAAACAGAATTTAGTAAATGAAAGTATTCCAATATTACAGGATTTAATAAATGAACAGGCTGTTGAATGTTTTAATTTACCTGTATTATTTAAATTTTAGTTTCATTTTTTTAATTGAAAATCCATTTCTCATTATTTTGAAAGCAATATTTGCTTTAGACTATTGTCATTGAATACATAAAATATTATTATTTTATTCTATATAGGACACATAGATTTAGGCTGAGTGGACTTAGACCAAGTTGACTTAGGCTGAGTCGACTTAGGTCAAGTTAAATAAGGCCAAGTGAACAAAGGCCAAGTTGACTTAGGCCAAGTTAACTTGCTATCTATAGTATATAGAATTTACATTTATTTATTTGTATGCATAATATAACTATATTTATAAGCACACAAATACAATACAATTTATCAAAAGGGCAGGCACTTTCCCCCTCCCCCATGGCAATGTCAATGATCATTATCTTGCAAGACTGCCTTTGAAGAAAAGGGCATCAATTATAATAAATTATAAAAAGGGCAGTCTGATTTTAAATCATTATATGCACATGCATACACTACATCCCTTTTAGTGCTATTAAATGGCAGACTTTTTGTTATACAAAGATTTTACATTTATCTAATGTCTTTGGCTGTATATAACATAGGAATAATACAAACTTTTATTGGGCATAAATTAGGAAAATCCTTGTATATAAAAAGGGCATATGATATTGTTAAAGTTCCATTATTGGCTATAAGTATAAGTATAAAAGGGCAAAAACAGTACAATTTTGACAAAACACCATTCTTCCTTGTTCTTATTTAAAAATAATTTGAGGGGGGGTGCACCAGGTGTCCCCCCCAGCCCCCATGGCGATGTGCCTGCCACAATGGAGTCCAGGACAAGTCATATCTTGGACAAGTTGTACCTGGTATAAGTCATATCTAGGACAATTTGTACTATAATTACTACTAATTTATTTATTTATATATAACTATAAGTATAAGTAAAAATATATTATACACAACTAAGTAATATATCAATAAAATATGTATCATACATACAGGTACCATCATGCTATGCATACGGAGTCTCTTTGAAGATATGTATTATAAATAGAAATATGTTCATGACATTAATTTATTTCAAAAGAAAAAGTAGTTTAAGTCAAGTCTATGTTATGTCAGCCAAATTGTTTATTTTTAATAACAGAGTCAGAGTAACTTTATTATTAATAAGTTTATCGTAAGTGTTTTATGTATTTTTCTATAGTTATACATTTACATGTAAAAAATGTGGGTAGAACTTGTCCAAGGTATGAATTGTCCCAGGTATGACCTGGGGCTAACAGCCCAGGTCA
>JAYRBW010149243.1:0-36226 GCA_036023295.1 Invenusta paracnida | reverse complement strand
TTAATTACTTGATTTATGATGTGTGTAAATAATTATGTGTAATAATAACCAATTTAGTATATGATTTTGGGTGTTTTAAAAAGTTTTATATGTGACTGCTATTTTTTAGAAATGTCCCAATTTTGCAAATCTGAATGTTGGCAGGTCTATTTTACAATTTTGACAGTATTATAACATAATCATTGTGTTCATTTTTAACAATATTGAAATATTGTAATGTTTTGGTATTATTGTATATGAATTATAAATAGAGGTGATTCCTGCTATAAAAATCACTTCAATATCAAGAATTAACTCAAAATAAAAAGATATCTGGAAAAAAATGCTGAATTACCAGCTGAATACGTTTTTAGGACTGGGATATCAAAATATAATTTTATATTGAATAATCACACTTATACTGTAATATATCTATGCAAGGAAAATATAATAAAAATTGGTAAAAAATATATTTATTGAATAATATATATAAAAAATTTGCATTTAGTTTTGACAAAATAATTGAAAATTAAAAAATGAGTATACACATACTAAGAATATTCCATGCACAGTTTTATAAAATGTAGTGAAATGCAATTTATGCATGTTCTTATGACGAACTTACATTTTGTTCATCAAAAGTTCTAAAGAACATGTTTACACAAAAATGGTGAAATGGGCTTCATGTTTCTTTGGAATCAGCATCAGGTTTCATATATATATCATGGTCAAGGATTAACAATACATCTGTTTTAAGATTATCACTAATACTATGTATAGTATTATATAGCAAGAGTTAAATATGTAATCAGTGGATATGAGACTCTTGCCACATAATAAAAATTACTGTGGCAAAAGTAAACTGCCTATCTAATATGAATGTTGGGTTACTGGGATGTTATTGATGACTGACTGACTTAATTCTTGTCATATAAATTAATTCTGTTTTAATGAGTTACTATTTCAATATATAATTTAAGAATTGGAACAATTCTGGAATTCCACTGTATATTTTTGAAATCCTTATAAAATATAAGAAGTCTTTTTTTATAATAATTTTATAATATATGTATAATTATATGAAAATATAGCATGGAATAATATTAATCTTTAATTTTTAATTTTTTCTAGTTGAGTTAATTAGCTTTATTAAATTAACTCAAAAATTAATAAGTGACATTGAATATTGGATAATATTTAATTCTTATAATTTACAACTTATTATTTAAATTATTCATAGGGGGCTATTATACTATATAACTTTCTGCCCATTAAGACATCAAATTCAATTAGAATTAAACTTCCTGCTTATTTTATATACCTATAATTACATTATTATATACAATTTAGTACCCTTTATTATTATGTAAGGCAAATCCCTAGACAATGATTAAATTATTACTGAGTTAAGATTAGTTTATTTCAATAAAAAAAGGAAATGAGGAATAAATCACCCATTTAACTTTAATTATAGTTAACATTATAGCATATTATATTATTTCTGGATTAAATAAAAGCTACTGTGGAATATAATTATATGTAAAACTGTTAATATAGTCTGTGACATAGATTATTAAAGTTATACTACCTACATATATGCCAAATATTAGGTCTATATAAATTTTATAATAATTTAAACTAATCAGTAGATTTTTGTTATTAACAAACTTTTGTATTATAATGCCATAACATATTTGTTTTTATATATATGTATGTTTAAGACTTTGGGTGGATATTTTAGATACACCTTTTAAAGGTTTTACAGTTTTAAAATTACTTTATTATATACATACTATTTTTTATTTATTTGTTTAAAATACTTAGATATGTTCAACAAATAAAAGCAACATAATATGTACCTTTATAAGAAGAATGCAAAGTAGTCAATAAAAATATAGAATCAAATAAAAAATAATTATTTATACAATTACAGTTTTTAATCTCTTCATTATGGTTTTATCTGGATCAATATCTCTATTTTCAATAGCTTTAGAAATTGTTTAAACAAGTCTCAGCTTATTTCAACATAACTTACCCATATTTAATTGATAAACTTTAGGCAAGTGTAATGCATTCAAAGGGATTCCACCCCTTGCCTATTGATAATATTTTATGCACTAATTATTGGCACAGTAATAATTCGAAATATTAATTAATATACTACTATTAATATGTAGTATGTGTATATGTATGTACACATTACTACATGTATGTACATATTAAGAGATGTATGTACACATATTACTACATGTATGTATACATATATTATGACATGTATGTAGACATATGTCGAAAACTGTGATATATCCAATATGTATGTTCACATATTAATATGTGTATGTATGTACACATGTCATATTACTACATGTATGTTGATATGTAACATATTTATGTGCACATATGTGTGAGTTTCACTCATTTTATGATGAATTTCGTTTTGAACCTTTTTGACTGCCATACTTCGAGTTGTTTAGATGTAAGCACCCAAAAATTTAATCTAGTTGTCGAATATGGTTAATCAATTCAAAACTGGGTTTGTACATACCCCTAATCTTTTTTCAATTGTATGGACTACACAAATATACTAGTCTGTAAAAAATTTTAAATAAAATCATACTGATTTTATTATTCAATTAAATCAAATTAATTTAATGTTAGACCTTCCAAATATGATTAAATTTGGAAAAATAAATTTGTTGAACTTCGAAAATTTTATTATTTCAGCAGTGCAAATAGTGTAGAAGTAAAGTAAATACTTAAGCCATGTATTCCACATTTTTTTGTTCAGGATATAAAATCAAAGCAATTAACACCAAATTTGTTTTGGTCAAAGATTCTCATTGATCTGGCTGACCACTGTTTACTGCTACAATTGAGATGGGAGATGATTTATTCACAGCTTAAAATATAGTCATTAGAAATCAATCTATTTGTAGACTCTACGGAGCTAGGAATATGTCAGATAAATGTAGGAATTTTTAAGAAGATGGCATTAAAGCCATATGTACTGCGCCTTCCTTGTATGATTGAGATTGTTATAGTTGGTTGCAGTATGCTAAAGAGTTATTTAATATGCTGAAGATATTGAATAAAAAGTATCACCCAATTAATTATTAATTATAACAATTATATATATAATTTAAATCAAATGAAGTACATTAAATAATGTAGCCTACTTACAAGATAATATAAAAACAATTGAATTATTTTTGTAATTTGATGTAACAGTTAATAAATTGCTCACGATAGAGATACTTGTAACAGTTAAGAATCTGCTACCTTTAGTCTTTTTTAGCAGTAGAGAAGTAGATGATTCTTTTGGTTGTAGAGGACTTTACTTTTGTCACTATGATTATCACGATAGTCTTAAACCAATATAATTTACTGTCGTAGAGATATTGAAGAGAGGGTTAAAGTCAAGACTTGCGTCAAGTTATTTATTTATTGGAGAAACAAAAAACGGGGATATGTGTTTTTGTGTTGTGTCTATAAGGAGTGATGTGGGGAAGTTTGTTTTGAGGAAGCGCATTATGGGGAGCGTTCATAAAATATGCTTTGGTTTCTTATAAGGGATTCACTTTTTGATCTGTTTGATTTAAATGTGATTACTTCACTGATGGCCAAATATGGTCTAACCTGTGTTTCTATAAATAGATATAGCCTACGTCAGTAAATTCCTTAAAACATAAGATTATCCTTTATCATACATGCATTTTTGTACATGAAGTGCACATATAGAGTTAAATATACCTCTCTGGAATTATAATTAAACCGGTATTTTGTATACAGGGTACACATCGAATGTTACATATATACATTTCGTGAATTAAGATTACACTGACATATTTATTAAACTGTAGTGGCAAATTTAAAAGATTTATTTTCACTTTATTCGTTGCTGTATTATGTAAGAGCCTAATATTTAAACATTAATTATAGAATGCATCAATTCATATATATGTTAAATGCGAGTTTAACTTTTAATGTGATTATGAATCACCTCAATTACATCTAATAGAAAATAATTTAAAACATATTATTGATTCTTGTATAAAATCAAACTAGTATGTATTAGTGCTCTAAGTTTTTCTTTTATCCAGTCATTTTAAATTTGGTGAGCTATTTTGAAACTATTGTATTTAAGGTAAACTATAATTAAATTTACTTTTCATTTGGACAATTCAACCTGTTTTCTATTTATAATGTTGTATTTATTGTACTAAAAATAATTATTTGCAAAAATGATAAATAATTGAATTATTCATTTGTTCAATGAAATGAACCAAAAAAAATCATTTAAAATGTAGTACACATAATTTTAAGTTTTAAATACATCAACTTAGACACATATGGTTAACAAAACAAATATTGTGCAATGTTTTGGAAACCAATTAAAAATACTGTTATAATTATTTATTTGTACAAACAACATATTTTATTTGAAGTTAAATTTCGTGGTACATTTATCATTTATTGCTCAACCTATAGAATTATGTATTCTGCATGGAAGAAGTTCAAACGGACATGTTCTGGAAAACGTAAATCACAAAATTCATCTAATACAAGTCCTCAGCCTGTTTTGGAATCGGAATTAGAACAGTGCGTTGATATCTATTTTTTGTATATTAAGAGATACACTTATATTTATTGATTACATATTTTTATATACATAATTATATATAATTTATTTTCTTCTCCGAAATATCAGAAATTCGATGACCTGTACCATCTGCATCTGCTTACCCCAGGAGCCGGTTCTTATTAACTGCGGCCACATGTACTGCTGGCCTTGTCTCTACGAGTGGATGCAGCAGTCCCCCGGCAACAGTAGTAACCATGGTAACAAGTCTACCTGTCCAATATGCTCTAACCCCTTTACTCTAGATGAAGTAACCCCCGTATACTGCGGCAATAATGCTAGTAACAGTCAGTCACCTGAAATTACGTCATTATCTAGTGGTCGACGCATTCCCCCTCGGCCCCTTCCCTTGTCTGAAAAAAGAACTAAGATCAGCACCCAGACCTCAATTACTTCTGCTATATCCTCTCGGCCGCTCATAACAAACGGACGATTTGAGTGGCTTACCAATAGGCCTTCACACCAAGCACCGCCCAGTGTTAGTGGACTTCTACTCGTTTTTGTGTTTTAGTATATATAATACATATAAATTAGTATTAAATTATTTTTACACACCTAGATATCGTCTTAGGAGAAAGTTTTATGTCGATTAATTTGTGAAAGTAAATTTGAACTAAGATGACGTTTAATACTTTTTTATACTTTATAACCCATCGATAATATTCTGTCAACAATTTCTATTTTCAATTACTATTTACTTGAATAATTAATTTATTGTCTTTAAATTAGATTATTTTTCAACACTATTATTTTAAAATCAAGTTTAGTTTGTTTAGTTTTAATTAACGTTTAAGTCATAAAATATACCAGTTGAAATCGAATATAACCAACTCTTGTTTTTTTATTCAAACAAAATGACATAAATTATGACATTGTTTTTTTTTAATTGTTTAATTAATAATACCGATTATTCTTCAACACTTGGTTAAATAGAATATCGTAGCAAAGCAAAATAATTTTTGTAACGTTCTACACAACTGTAGATTAATCTTCAGTGAAAATTTAGATGATTAAAAGCTAGTTTTTATTAAAAGTTAATTATATTTAAATATTGTTATTTAGTATAAATTTTTCATTAACTTAATTTTATTATATTTTTAGGTAATGGTCTTGTGGAATATTCTTCAATTTTTTGTTCTAACAGTTGTGTCCTTTGTGCATCTTTTTAACGGTAAATCATTTTCTATTTTATAACTATATCATATAATTATTCTTTGTGTTATGTATATATAATATATTTATTTAATATATGCATGTAATATTCTCATACACACGTAGAAAAAGATATACCCTTTTAATATGATAATTTTATAAGATTAATAAATAAAAGGGTCTCGTTAAAATATGGCCATGGCATTGTTTCGTAAAATGGTACCGATTTTAGGATAACCATAATAATTGTCATGTTTATATTTTTCAGGCTTGTATACGTTAAATTCTATTCGCAGTCTTGTTCTTCTTCTTGTAAGTATGCTAATGTTTTTCTGTACTCATTCTAAATAAACGCAACATATTTTGCTATCACCATAATTGAACTGTGATTTTGAGCAGTATCTGCTGCAATATTTAAACATAATGTTTAAGGAAATATGGAGTTCTCACAAAAAACAATTTGACTGTGTAAAGTTAGTAATAATAATCTAGTATTGTGTGTTCCCCAGTACTATAATGAAGATATTCTAACTTGTATTCTAGCTTATTGTAATAATTATTATTATTCCAGCTTTTCGTTTATTTTGGAAATGTGACTCGTCTTATCTTTCTGATTTTCCTTCTGGTTCAAGTCAACTATTCGCGATTCCCGTTTGGTATGTTCAGTATTTATTAGTTTTCCAATAGTCTTCTAAATATGTCACTTTTAGATGATCTCCTTTAATTAAATGTCCATTTTTTGTTCTCCATTCTTTCTAATTTGAAATTGCGTCTTTTCTTATTTATAATATTCAAATATTATTATATATTTTTTCGTCACATGGAAATAATATATATATTTATATAAATTGCACTTAATTTTAACTATATCACAAGTATTTTATGTTTCTTTCAGAAAATTATATACGCTAAGATGTGAATGTTACTTGCTGTTTTTCCACACGATTTTCTGAATGATGAACTACAAAAATGAATATTTACAAAGATACAATTATAACTTGAATAATCTACAGCATTCCTCAATATATTGTAGATTTATTCTATTAAAACAAAGTTGATATATCATGGTTTTTTTAAATTCCATATATACATCTTGACAGGTGATATTCACTTGAATTTATATAAAATTGTAACCTGATCTATGTTAATATAAGTGTTGTGTTTTCCATTACTCTATATTTCCATTTTCAAATTTATTTAAATAGTTACAGTTTAATTGACGAAAAAGAGATTATGGTCGATAACATGATGGTGTTATTTTTTCATATTTAATATTGTAAATTTTGTAGCATTATTTACTATGATGAATTTGTTTATTTTTTGGACTGTAAATTAATATTTCCACTGTTACAGATAATTTCAATTGCTTTAAAATGTTTTAAATGATAGGTAGAACTTGAATCCTTGACTACCCACAATTGTAAATATATATAAAAAACAGTTATTCCATAAAACGCTTTATGGGCTATATAAATAATTATAATTGATCACGACAGTTCGAGTGTCTTAAGAATGTAATAACAAATATTTCTCTTTTAATCACTTAAAGACACTCGAGACGTCGTGAACAATTATTATTTATATACCACATAAAGATAGATATATATGTATTTAACTTTATCTGTAAATTTTAATACTGGACTTGTTGCTGTAGTTACACCAGAACCTTTGTGATGCCTCTTTTGTGTATTTATGCAGAATTTATTTTTAGTTTCTTAAATCTTTTACATTTTTATTATTAGATTTGTCATTAGTTTTTGTTCTTTGTTTTTTATAATAATAATACAAAACACATTTATGTTATAAATACATGTGATATTTACTATTTAAACCACCTCGTTTATTCAATACTTACTTTTTTATTATAAGTATATATTCTCATTTTTATACCTGTCGAACGTTTTAATAAAAATGTATTGCCTTCAAATATTTCGTTTTCTTACTTTCTATTTGTGATTTATATAACGTGTTCTGTTTTTTTAAATTACATTATTTTTTTTGTAATATGCTTAAAATATATACGTATTTAAAAATCTTATTGCACAGCTTCTATGTGTTTTTATTTTACCTTGTTATGCCTAAAAAGTCCAATTCTAATTGGTTTTGTTTTTTGTTCCGAATCAAAGTATGTAACTAGTATTACATAGTTTATGTCAATTATATATTCACAACTTTTGGCAAGGTGCTCATCGATATATTTTTTTTTTGTGTTTATAATTTGAACGAATTTATTCGATTATTGTTTTTTTAATATGATTACATGTATATAGTATTAATCATTTTTCTTCAAAATCAATACTCAGGGTGGTGTTGGTTATGAAATTTTAATAAAATATCGTGAGATACATAATTGCATGAAAAAAATCTATTGAGTGTATATTGGTATATTTCTTCCGTTTATCCTAGGTATGACATTAAACCTCCTTTAATAAATAAAAGAATGTTAAGCTTATCGTGCAGAGATTGATTAGTTCGCACATGTTTCTAATTGAGTCGAATGCACAGGTTATAAAAGAAAATAGTGTGTTCTTTGAAGAGTTAAGGACATTTATCAAAGCCAAACTCAAGAACTTAGGCAGTACATATACAGTTTTAAAAAGTTGTCTTTTTAAAATAATGATTATTCTTTCTTATTTGTTAATTCTTACTTACTTTTTATTGTTATACGTATGATTTATAAATTCAGAAATAAGCAGACAGTAATATTCCTAACATCAGTATTGGCGACAACAATTTTTGTCTAAATTGAACTACCTATATGTACAATTTAAATTAAATTAAAGGAATTTGAATTCCCTAAATCCATATTTGCATCATACGAGTACATAATATGGTTAATTTACGGACTTGAATTACAAATGTCGAATTTGAAGTATGTACCTAATTTTTAATTTAAAATCATTAATGGAAAATTTTCAGATTTGCCGTCCTATATTATTCAAATTTGAATGGAAAAACGGATACTACTTACATATTATAACTAATCTGTAATTTAAGCGATTAAAGTGTCATTCGAAATAGGTATATTTAGTAGATGACTTGATCGTTCATAGAAGTAATTAAATTTCCCGCTACTAGATCTGTATTTTGTTGAATTTAAACTTATTTGTTTGATTTAATTGTATTTGAAATTGCTACCTTTGTATACATTTATTCTATATAAATGGCTATGATACATTACAATAAATTACTCTAAAACAGCACTGTTTAGTCCTTTGTTTTTCATCAGCTCACACTTATTGCTTCTATCGAACACGTTGTAACCGTACATTATATACTACTAATTGACAACTAATTATAGGCTTTAGTTTAGGACTTTGGTAGACTGATGTTGTTTCAATACAAGCAAAAGGGCGTACGCAATCTACTCACAATTTTGACTAACATGCTTCTAGGTGAATATACAAAAATATCGATTAATTATAATTTTTTATAAAAGTATTAATTACCAAATTATTCACTTTTTTCTATATAAAAATTGTATGTGGTTCTATTTTCCTATTTTACGCCTATATTTCTAAAACACAGGTTTTTCTTTTATTAGCACAAATGTTAACTACATAGCGTATTGCATGTACTTCTCTTAAGTAATTAAGTAATTACAATTATTAAACCTCTTAATATACCCACTATTCAATTGTGCAATATAATCACATACTGTGGCCTGAATTGATGTCATTGTGCCTTTTACGTATAGTAAATTCCAATAGTTGAAGGCCTCATCACGTCGCTGCATTATATGGCTCTTTGGATACGTTAGATTTTATTATTATGTGCTGATTGGTTTGCTTAAATGGTTAATTGAACAGATCGCACTATTGTCGTTTATATATTAGTCGTGGGGTTTGTATGACTTATATAGTGACGGGATTTTGCTTCCAACTGTGTAAGTTGTGCTTTTCATTTTACATTTTCTTCATCCCATTTTTACTAAATTAACTAGGTTTTGGTCCTTCATTCTACATACTATAGAATTTGCTGTTTTTTTGGTGTGAAGTGTGCATATTATATTGTATATCATTTATTTATTCTGTGTGCCATGGTATTGTTACTTTATCTTAGTTCGTTTTGTATAGGAAAATATACATTTCCCTTTTTAAGTTCAAATATTATATATTTGTTGATATCTGCTATGTTGGTGAAAGATTCGTCATAAGTTTGATCTACATCTTTATAACATTACCTAGATATAATCGTTAGCGCGTTTTAAAATTCATTTCAACTTAAATACCGTACATATACTCGTACTAATAATTGACAACTACATATATTGGCTTTAGTTTAGGACTTTGGTAGATTGGTATTGTTTCAATACAAGCAGAAGGACGTTCGCAATCTACTCTCAATTTTGACTAACTATCTTATACTTCTAAGGGAATATACAAAAATAAAGATATTGATTAATTTTGATTTTTTTATAAATGTATCAATTACCAAATTATTCACTTTTTGCTATATAAAAACTGTATGTGGTTCGTTTTTCTATTTTACGCTTATATGTCTAAAACACAGTTTTTTTATTATAGCACAAATGTTAACTACATTGCATATAATTGCATGTTTTTTTCTTAAGTAATTACAATTATTTAACCTCTTAATATACCTACTATTCAATTATGCTCTTTGGATACGTTAATTTTTATTATTATGTGCTGATTGGTTTACCTAAATCATGGATGGGTACTTGAACAAATCGAACTATTGTAGTTTATATATTAGTTGTGGGGTTTATATAACCTATTGTTACGGTTTTTTTCATTCAAGCACAACTGTGTAAATTGTGCTTTCATTTTACATTTTCTTCCCATTTTTACTAAATTAACTGGGTTTTGGTCCTTCATTCTACAAAATATAGAATTTGCTATTTTTTCTTTGTTGTGAAGTGTTGTATATAATTTATTTATTCTGTGTGCCATGGTATTGTTACTTTTTCTTAGTTCGTTTTGTATAGGAAAATATACATCTCCCTTTTTAAATTCAAATATTATCTATTTGTTGATATCTACTATGTTGGTGAAAGATTCGTCATATAAGTTTGATTTACATCTTTATAACATTACCTAGAAATACTCGTAAGCACGTTTTAAAATTCATTTAAGCTTAAATGTTTCGTAATACATATATTAATTCCAACTGAAACAATAAGGCAGCTTCTGAATCATACAGTTGCATTTCATTTACAAATTTAAAGGGTATAATTTATTAAGTAGATTCTTATGATATATATATTTATATTATAAATTAAATTTACAATTGCAAATTAAGCATACATACTCGTATTTCACTTACGCAATAATTAGAATTTTATAAAGATCTGTTAAATATCATATATATTAGTGTAAAAAATAGCATGTTAGACGAGTTTTATTTTTTGTGCTATTTAACTTGTGTTTATGTTGTTTATTTCATATTGAGACTTGTCATAATTACTTTTTCAGGTCAAGTACCTCCATCACTAACACATTTTCATCATCATGACGTCTTTGCAACAAAATGGGAACAAGAATGATACTATTAGCAGTAGAAGAATTACCAGGGCGACAACCGAAGGAACTGCGGGTATCGTTAATGGCACCCATGATATAAAATCTCATACCAATTGTGCTGAAATAGTATGTAAAGCTAATGACCAGTTTCGTCGACGAACCTTTGTTACTATTTTCATTTCTCTTTTGCTCGATCTGATCGGCTTTACGATGATTCTGCCTCTTTTCCCTGCTATTCTCGACTACTATGGACATCATGACAATGTGAGATTTGTCTAATTTTGATATTATACCAGCTTTGAATTTCGTTTGTGACACATGTTTTGAAGTTTTTGTATGCTAAAATAATATATATATAGGTACATATTTTAACATATATCTAGTTTAAGTACAATCTGTTTAAATTTGAATTTCTAAAGTTTAAAAATAATTAAAATGATTGATCGTCTTAATTGATTGGCTTAACCGAAAGCATTTAAAATAAAACTTAATAATAATGTAAAAATAGCAGATAAATATAATATTCAATCATATTTTTGACATACATACATTAAACTCTGACATTTTAATTTTGATATGAAATTTAGTTGTTTAATGCAATTATAAGTGCACTATATGTAACTATATATTAAATTCATAATACCAAACAATTAGAAAAAGTGAACACCTATACTAAAGTTCTATTGTTAGCTTAGTTTGTATACTAGCTCTATTAACGCACTTAAAAAATAATTGATCTAAATATGTACAATTGGATAAACGCATGTGTTGTATGTGATGATTATTACATATTAATTCGAATTATACAATGAAATTCCAATGTAATATGTTATATGCAAATTGTATTTTATTAACAAAACGATTGTAAAGCAGAAAATGGCAGATTTTCTGAAAAATAAACTATATTTGTAAAATCAAAATGATAGTTTACAGTTATAATTTTAATTGAGATGTTTTTCTTTTCCCATCAAGGTATTTGTGAACTAAAAGAGTTAAAAGTTATTTAAACTTCACATTTTACGTAGAAAATGAGTTTAATTTTGAACAATATGAAAAAACCGTTTCAAAATCAATAAAAGTACAAAAATTCGATGTCAAAATATTAAACAACGGTAAATACCGATTATAGTGGGCTGTCGTAGGGTGTGTTTCTCATGTTATAACTATAAATATAATATAATAATTATGAAAATAATTGAATCATATCTTAAATTCTAATATATTCCAATTTTGTCATTGTCCCAAAATCAGGAACAAATGCGTTACAATAAAGCTGATATAAGCACTTTTTCATTTTTATATTCATATATCTTTCGACTTTACGGTTAATTCATTCAACCTAAAATTATTAGTTAACAAATAATTTAAAACTGAAATGCAAAAAACAACATTTACGCGATATTTAAACTGATGCAATAGGTCATAAAAATGTAATTCTACACATAATCATATTAATTATCCAACATGTTATAATAAATAGTCATGAACTACATTGCATAAAACGAATAAATATTCAATATAATTCACTAGTTAACAAAAATTAGTTTAAAGATATTTGAAAAGGAGATACGTTACCATTTTTATTTTACAAAAAATACTCTCAAATACGAGTATATAACATATTTTGTTAGATTAATTTATGATCATGATTATTGTTTATTATTGATATTATTATAAAAATCATGATTATTTAAAATAATAATGGATTTAGTTTAATGTGGGTCTCGTGTATTAATATATTAATATGTAATTGTGTTACACATTGAAATATTGCTTGCCTAAAAAGTATACAACTATTAAAAGTGTACCCATTTTGGATTTTAATTCTTTAAACATTGTTATAAGAAAATGTCTAATTTAACCATAATATAATTGAATTTATTTTTTATATTTTAAAACCCAATGGGACCTATTATAATTGTAGAATGGCCCTATAATTAATATTAATGTTGATTTATAAATTATGTTTTTATATATTTTTGACACTTGATGCACTGTTACAATGTTGTCCCTTTCATGTGTTATATCATATATAATAAATAATTCTTATAACTTACTTCAGAATGACTTCATCTACAAAGGCATATTGAATGTAACACGCGACTTTAGGCAACTGACTGGGACACCGGATACCTCAAGATGGAATGCCGTCCTCTTTGGAGGTAGGGGGGGTGTACTGTCTTGTTATTTTAGTATAAGTATGTAATAATCAATGTTTCAGTTAACACGATTCAATGTTCTCTGCTAGGCTAGCTCCTGTACGTTATTGTAATATGCTTTAATCAATGGTTACATAATATTAAATGATACGTGGACATAATAGACATAATCGCTCACAAGCATGTGGATTCTACTATTTACGTGTTAAATGGAATATATATAAATTACTACATTTTAGGATATATGTATATAATTTTCTATGATTTGTTTTAAAGAAAGTGAATATATATCTTATATATTCATAATAAGTAAGCGTTCTCTTTTTTATTATTGTAAAGTTGCTCTTATTGTTACGATAAAAGTAAGTGGTATTGTATTGAATGATATATTTTTATACGTAAGTATTACTGGCTAAGTTTCACTGATCAAAATTAGGGATATATTTTTAATAATTCATTGATTATATTTATTTCAAAGGTTACTAATTATTCAATTTGGTGCTTTAATTCTGGTTATTACTCTAACTTACCGTAATAATACTTCTGACGATATATATATTCCTGCTTTTTAGGAATTCTTGGTTCAATGTTTTGCTTCCTCCAGTTTCTTTCCATTCCAATAATTGGAGCACTTTCGGATGTATTTGGACGTAAACCGCTTTTATTATTAACTATGGTGAGTAAAAAATTAGAAAATTTTTACAGGGTGACCACATATCCTCAAAATTCGCTCATGTACTCGAATATGCTCGAATTTTAAAATTATTTTGGAATATACTCAAATTTTTTGTTTATCCTCGAATTTTCTTATTTATCCTTGAATTAAAAAACTAAATATACTACTTTTTTATAGTCTAGTACTTGATATAAATTTTCTGTTATTTAAGAAAACTTTTTAATTTAATTAATCAACTTTTACACAATTTATTACACTCAAAATGTATTTGATTATTACCTAAAAAATAAAAAAATGGTGCATGCAGTCTTTGAAAATAGTTGAATTTTTGCCCTGTTCTTTAACAATATAAGTGGGATAAATTTTTATTTTTTTGCAACATATAATTGTGCAGTAGTGTTTGAACAATCGACTCTCATTTTATTAATTCTCATTTTTATCCCACAATTTTTTCTGGCTTGCTTGCAGTTTTACTAAAACTTTTATATTTAGACATGGCAATATTATGTGAAGAGATGTGCTAATTCACAAAATCTCATTGTGAAAGTGTGCTTTACAGACTGTAGTTTTTATGTAGTGAATACATATATTAGGTACATTCCCACCTACTGGTAGACCTGGTCCTTCTCATTAGTTGTATGACCTGTTTCCTGTCCATCCATAAGCCTACTCAGCATTCAGGATAAAAGAAGTTATCTCTGAATCCAAATCTCCCTACTGCCTTTTAGAGTCTCTGCCTCTTTAGGCAAAGACTAGGAGATAACTCTGAATTTAAAACTTTATGGAATTCAATGGCAAACTATAATAATAAGTATAAGTTTGCTTACCAAAACATACAAGTTTTATGTTAATTAGTGATCTAGGATCTAAAAATATATTTAAAGTTTATAATGTAATACCACAACAAAAGGATATTAACAGTAGACATTATGACTAAAACAATAATGTACATTTTCTAGCAGTGCTTGATCATGATTTTGTGAACAAGCTGTGCTTTTTATTCATACTATAGGCTCAATTAGATTTGTTACATTTTTGTTATTGTTTTTAGGAGAAGTAGTTGACATTTTTTATGACTAAAACAATAATGTATATTTTTACTGGTACTTGATCATGATCTTGTGAAAAAGTTGAAAATAAAAATTGCTTAAACTGTGTGCACCAATATAAAATTTTAATAGATGGCACAAACTAATGTAATTCTACAATGTATTTTTTACAATGTATTGCTATTTTCACTAATTCAACATAATAAATGAAATTTTTTAGTTTCACAAATTTTTGAATATATTTTTATTTGTGTTAGACATGTGAAACACTTCTTTTGCATTTTCAAGTCGAGGATCATAATACTTGAATATTTTCAAAATATACTCAAATTTTATCAAAATATACTCAAATTTTATCAAAATATACTTGAATATACTCAAATTTTATTTTCGATTTAGTGTGGCCACCCTGTTGATTGTATATAGACCGATTTTTCCTAGTGAGGTATCGATTTCTACCAATTTTTATTGTTTGTTGAAATGTAACCTAAATGTCCTAAAAGTTCCATAGAAATTTGCTAAAAGCTCCCCAAACTTCTAAATTATTCACTATACGATTCTCAAAGGTTACTTAAGCTCCTAAATGACTTCTAAAAGTACATTAAATGTTTAATAAAAATGCTCTAAAAGTCTGTTAGCGATTTCGATAACACAGTCAGATTAATATAAATAATTATTGTCATGAGCACTTGGGCATCATATCATAATCATTATAAAATCGTAAAGTTAATTCATAGATTCATATACCTGTATGTGTAAATTATTGTTTTAACAAGCAGGACATATCACTACAGTTGCGAAGTTTATTATGTAAACACATAAAACAGCAAAGCTTTAGTAAATGTTCTTTCTTAATCATTTCGAATACTTAAAATCATTTTCTGCTTAAACAAGAGTTAATTTTAAAAAGTAGTACACAATATACGAAATTTAAAATTCGCGCCATATCCATTTAAAAATTACGCTACATTAAACGATAATTCATTTGAAAAAATTGGCCTTTATACTTACAAATCATACATATTGTACTAGATACTTTTGCACTTAAATGTTGTATAATTTTCGTTCATATAGCTTATTAATGAAGAGAAAAAATTATCAAATTCTTCTATAGTTTGAAATTTTAATTACACTCATAATTTTTTTGTTTTAGTAAGAAATTTTATTAAATTCATTATACTGTTTTATACTGTAGTAAACTTATACACATGTACCTACTATATGTGCATAATACGTAAAATTGTCACGTGACTATGGTTTGCCTCGGAATAATTAAATAGTATTATTTAAGGCTGTTAAAATTATATCTCCGCTAAAAAACGATTTAATTATAAATAGTAGATTAAATAGAAAATCGATCAGCGACATATGGGGCGATTGCATAAAGCGTATTAGCTTACTAGCGGTAGTAACTCTGGTAAAATCAATAGATTTATGCTATCTGCGTGAGATTAAATCTATTGATTTTTCCTTGAGTTACTACAAACGATGCAAACTTTGAAATTTACACATATTTGTCCTTTTTCTCAATATGTATTTGAATGACACAGCTTAGGCATTGTTCGGTGAGTAAAAGGGTGAGGAGACGACTGTTAACTAGATCGGCAGTAAACTGAATGAGCTGAAACAGACGCGTACGCCCTTTTTATGCTCATTGTCGTTGTCTGAAACCGTATTTGATTAATATTGGCTGAGAAGTCTGGGGAGAGTGACGCAGAGAAGGATTGCTGACTACCGTTATAGATTACTTTGTCCTTACTACAATGTCGCTTTAGTATTATTTGTGTTTGTAATTGCTAGATACACTAATTACTAAAGAAATATTATCATTAAATTTTCGTTTACAAGATTATGTATCTTCTTCTATTATTATTTGTATATTATTATAACGAAAATATTTTTATTAAGATTCTATTTAGCGTTTAGTATTTATTAATTACTTTAATTAAAAATATTCATATTTGCTTCATAGTAAACAACTTTATAGCTGTATTAATTTATAAGCAGTATATCTGAGCAAAGCATAGCGTTTAGTTAAGTTATTTTCCTATTTTTGATTTTAATGATTACCTACTACTCGATTAAATTAAATTTAATGTTAAAGTTATAACCTAAAATGTTATTTTTAGTACTTATTTGTCTTTGTTGTTTTGTAACTGTAACATTTTGTTGTTAGTAAGAATAAAAATACATTAAACATTTTAGTAGAATATTGATTATTGTTAGGTATACATATATATCTCATCTACCCATTACACACATTTTTTAGATTGTCATAGCATCCATTCCAATAAATCAAAATCAGATTTTATTTCCCAGGAAATATATTTATTTTTGTTTTATTTCTTTATCTAATTTTAAATTTAAGGATTACCACGTCAGCTTGATTAAATTGAATTGAATTCGATGTTAAGGCTACTCTTAATATGTTAGACATAATGTCGTTTGTTATTATATAACTATTACAATTTATTATGAGGGGGGATAAAAATACATAAATGCATTTAGTAAAATATTGATAAAATTTATGTATATACATATATGTTTGCGGAAATAGGCATAATTTCGAATATCTGTGGCAGAACTATGCCAAATGCCTAGATTTAATTCTATAACTAGGATTTATGCATAATGCCTAGGAATAATGCATAAATCCTAATTATGCTTATTTCCACTAACATAATATGTATATATATACATAAACACATATTTCATTTACGGACCTAAATGAGACGGACTTTTGAGGTTATCACAGCATCCAATTCAGTAAACCAAATTTAGTTTTTTCTTCAAACAGAAAACTGTTATTATGTTGAATAAAATATTTTTCAATAATTTAGTCAATCGAGATGATTTCTAGTGTCGTTGCTTATTTTCCTGTTATTCAGACTCGAGAGGAACAGGTAGCAGTTCGCGCTCGCTTGGAGCAGGTGACTCTTGAATACCAAGAAGTGTTGGAGAAGACTACACAGAAGAGGGAGAACATTCGATTACAACTGGCAAAGGCAAGGAGAGAACACGAGAAAGCCAAGTTAGTTTCTTAACGCTAGAATAGACATCTGTTAGTATATCTGTATATTGTACAACATTTAATTATATTTATTTGTAGATACAATAGAAATGTTGGACATTTTAGTAATATCATTCAATTAGAATTTAGGTAGAATTAAGACCTCTTAAAATGAATTAACACGATGTTTTCAACTGTATCTATTATATCAAATGTTGCATATGGATGGACTTATGCTCTATTCAGTCTTGCGTATGTATAGATGACAGTATATATTCATACTTGCTTACTCATGCACTATTTAACTCAACATCTAAAATGTCAGTATTAATAAATATAACTGGGTTGTGCCAGGCCAATGTTTTTGTACTTATATGTTGAATTAATGCCGCCATCGATTAATTTTCGGAACTAATCGAAGAAATGCGGTATAGTTACATCAAACATTTATAGTTTGAAATCGATAACTCTCCGAAGGTTACAAGTTAATATATTCCAATTTCTTGTTTGTATCAATTACATTTATTACGTAATTACTACTGATTAATATGAGTATAATATATACTAAAAAGGTATGTATTAAGCATGAATAAAGGAGTTCTATCATATTATTTAAATAGAAATATTTGTTTGCCAGTCATCTATTTATTCGAGTAACATTTCAAAGTCTACTCAATCAATAGCACAGGAATAGTAAATCCTAAATGTTCGAGTTATAATACTAAAACGTAATATGTATTATTATGCCAATATATTTTAAGTTATACTATTATAGGTTGCATCATCGAGCAAAATTTCGTTTAACTTTTTATCATTTCAAGCATTGAATAAGTATAAGAATGATAAATATTAGACTTAATCTTCATTCAATAAATAAGAATTCGTATTATAATAATTATAAGTGTTAAATGTAAATATTTACACAATATTTATCCTCTTTTAAAATATCTCGTAAAAAATAGTGTTTAGTTTCTGCTTATTACTCGATCCTACTACTTAAGTAAAGATACAATTATTGGTTATTTCAGTTGTAAATATGCCTTTATAAACACACGAGTTTAACTCTGTGGGTGTAAATTTTGATTTTGCATTAACCCATCAGATCGGATCTAGCCCATAGCGAATCAAAACATGACAAATTGGTGCGCAACCTTGGCAAAAATCGCGATGCACTCGTCAAGCTCACAGCAACTAAAAGCAAAGCACGTGACAGAAAAGCGGTCTTCACACGTCGCCTGGAGAGGCTTCAGGAGTCCTCCGACGATCTAGAGCGACGGGAACACGACCTCCTAGCTGAGCACCGAGCTCTACTAGGAGCCAATCAAGCGGCAAAGGAGGAACAGAATAAAGTGGAGACGGAGATAGCTCTGGAGATGGCGAATTGGAAAGCTAAGCTAGAGGTGACAGAAGACAAGATGGTGGCCGCTGTAATGGGGAACCGAGAGATGGAGATGGAAAGTGATGATATGGCTGCCAAAATCCAGCGCTGGTGAGAGGCACTCTTCTTTCTAGTAGGACTTGTAGTTGAACATTGTAATTATGTATATACATATGTCGCTATCCCGAAAATAATACACATGTCCTAATGATAATTAATCAATATAATGAGTCAGAGGCAGACAGCGTTACTATTATAGTTTTCACTGTTTTCCCCTATATTTAGAATCTTCTGCTGCCCACACACTTTATTACTATTAACTATAATGACATGGCACCGTATCGATAATTTAATACAAATAATACTTTTAACTGCAGGATTGTTATTTTTTTAATTTTAATATAACCATATTTATGTATTTTACTATATTTGAAACATAATAATAAACAATATGTAATTCATGTAATTGTAATTATATTTTACATAATTAATAAAATGGGAATAATTGCTTTAAACAATTTTTTTACATAAAACATGAACAAATAATATCTTTAAATGTAACTTGTATATTTCTTATTATTATACACTGACCTCTATTGTAATCATTATTTTCTCTTTAGAACTAATTATATTGTGCAACAAATTTGCACACAACTTTATATTTATTTATATTTACTTACCACTGCTATTATTATTAAATTATATATAATATGTTACTGTGTTTTAGTAGAGCGACTTATTGTTACACAACGTTTATATTGAAAAAGTTTTTACCATGTGCGATTTATTTTTCAATTGGGTATATGATATATGTAAGTATTTATTATTAACATGTATTAATATTCCTAATACTATTTGGTAGTAAAACTCTACAAGACTTTTTAGCGAAATGCAGATTATTTATATTATATTTTCAAGGACTACAATAGATTTATACTATTATTGTTATATTATTCTACCATACAAGGACTTTTGCTAAACTATGAGTACTTTAGCAACTACTTAATCAACAAACGTTTACACTCGGTCTTTGCGGACGCCATTGTATAGACGACGACTAGATTGTTCTCTTTACCATTGAAGAGGTTGAAGCAACTCTCCTTGCTTTAGATGACTCAAAAGAAACCGGATCAGACAAAATCCCAGCTAGATTTCTCAGGTTGTCAGCCGACATAATCGCACCGATTCTTACTAATATTTTCAACAACTGTATTATTTTTTAAATGTATATTTACATAAAAATTCCAGCGATTTGAAAAAATGCAAACGTTATTCCCATCCCTAAGAACTCTGCCCCCAGTATCGACGACCTTAGACCAATATCTCTTCTTCCGATTCCAGTAAAAATCTTCGAATGGCTACTCCTCAATAAAATGAAAAACCAACTCCTCCAGCATTATGAACCAGATCAACACGGTTCAAATCTCAATCCAACACTACTACAGCACTTATCCACATCCATGACAGTTTTACGTCTTCTCAAGATCATTTAGACACGGCTGCAACGTCAATCATAGCCTTCGACATTAGCAAAGCTTTCGACTCTATCCCATCGCATTTATTGATCAACTCACTATCGAAAAAAACCTCTCTAAGGGCTTCATCATTCTCCTAAAGAACTATTTATCAAACCGCACTCAGCAAGTCACCACTTCTAAATATAAAAGCGAGTTCATTATTATTACTTCGAGAGTGCCTCAAGGAAGCGTCATCTCACCATCTATTTTTTGCGTTTATGTTAGAGATATCCCACTTCTAAATTCCCCTCTCATTAAATTCGCAGACGACTCAACCGCTGTTGTTCGACACACCAAGGCCAAAAATATCGATGATGATATTTCAAACACGATCAATGAATTCGATATTAAATGTAAAGAACTCGAACTAAAAATCAATACCCAGAAAACACAGGTATTATGTATTCCTCGCGATAAGAATATTATCTTAAAAGGAAAATACTCAGCAGATGTTAAAATACTGGGCATTCACTTCAGCAAGAAAATGAACTGGGCTACGCATGCATATAAGCAAAATAGTTCGAACATGCCGCAGAAAACTCTACGCAATCAGAAAATTAAAACCTCTTATGGTGAGAAAGATCCTTTGTAACATCTATTACGGGTCTATCTGCTCAGTTTTGGAATATGGTGAACCACTCTTAGTAGGTATAAATACCAAACAGAATAATATACTGGAAAAATTTCAAAGATGAGTAATAAGGATTATTGATTTACCCAACATTCCAATTTTTTCAGAAACCCTCAAAACCCGCCGTCAGCATCAATCTATGCAATTGTTAAAAAAAGCCATAGCTTCAAGTACTGACTCGCTACATAAACTGTCTCCTAAACTTCTTCGTCATCCAGGAAAACTCAACCAACCTCCTTCAAGGACTACACTACGACTTCACTTCTACTTCCCTTATACTACTGCTTTAATAAATTCTATTTAAATATGTAACCATGTTAATTAGATATATCATTCATACATAGATTCCCATTATTGTATGTATATAATAAATACACACTTATTATTATTATTAGAAGTAGTATAGTAGTACTTATTATGATATTGTTAATATGTATTATACCTGATTCCCAACGATTTCAATAAACTTATTCACGATATTTTTTATGCTTCGCTTACATAACTTCACTGTACCACAGTGCTGACCAGGAGGTGAAGAACGAGCACACGAGAGAACGCATATACGCTGATCTGATCACAACCGGGAAGGAGCGAGGTGAGATCATGGAGGAGTTGTGGGGTCTCATGCCCCGACATAAAGAGACTGCTGAGCGCTTGGAGAAGATTGAAGACAAAATATCTTTGGTGGAGGACCAGTTAAAGACCATGCTCAATCAACTGGACAATCAGTCACAGATACAGCGGAGACTACAGGTTGACCTACAGGCTTCTATTAGTTGAAATTTAACAATGTTTATAAAATTCAATGAAATTATATTATTCATTTACGATAATTCAAATTAAGAGTAAAGTGATACTATAATATAATATAATTATAAAGTGGAATTATTCTATATAAGAGCATAGAATAATTTGCTATTATAATAATATATAGATCTAATCAAATAGGCTTAGACCAATCCAATCAATCTTTAATTATCTCAATGCTGTAGTCCAAATTGGTTTACTAAAGGCAAGAGCACATAAAAGAGCTTCAAACTTGTAATCTTCAGGCTTGAAAGTAAACAACTATGGCTTGACAACTTTGACTTATCACTTTAATTTTATGATAGGCATTCTTATACCTCTAAGTACGTAGCTGGCTCAATGGATCTCAGTTTTGATTTTTCGACGCTTTCTTTTCATTTCTTTTCTTTTTATCTCTTTTCTTTTCTATTTTGATAAGTATTATTATTTATATCTTTTAATGCAAAAAGAAGTATTGCATATAGATTAAATTATAACTTTAAATTCCAGAACTCATTTAATCTATTAAAATTTTGGTTTCACAAGTCGTACATTGTTTGACAACACATTTTACGCTAGAATTCATTATAAAAAAGTGTTTTAAAGTTTTATTTCACAATTATAAGTTTATAATTGTGAAATATATATATATATATATATTATACTTATAAAAGTATATGTATATATAAAATCAATATATAATTTTTATTTTCAGAACATATTTACAATAAACAGAAATACGACATATTAAATAATGTATTTTTTATATTATACATTGTCAATATTTTGTTTTAAATGTTACTATTTTATATATTTTCTGACCTTTTATATAATGTATGTTAAATACTCTAAATAGACAGTTAGGTAATTAATCAAGCATCCTATAGGGGAATCTCTATTCTACCCCACTCTCCTCTTCTAAATTCCATCCTTTCCTTCAGACTACACTTCGTGATCGCATTGACACTGGACGCCTGGAACTAGTTCAAGACAAGAAGGACGCCAAAGTGAAACGCACAGAAACCAAGGTAACTGTGGTGGCAACGGAACGCGCACTCCGAGCCTTCCGCAAAGAGATGGACGACCTCCGGAACACTGCCAGAGAGAAATGGGAGACAGTAGAGAGAATGAAGCAAGAACTTGTGCAGGTGCGTGTTTGAGGAATTCAACTGTGGACACTTTGTCAAGAATTATACACTCATTTACAACGTGATTTACTTGGTGTTGGTAAATATTGGTCTCACACACAACACCACTTTTCTACTTTGTTTTCATGCCTAAATGCTGAAGCCGGATATTGCTTAATATTTATCTTCAATGGTAGTCATGACTTTGATCGGTTTGTTTCTATTATTTTTATCCGATATTATTATATATAATACTATTTAATATATATGTAAGCAACTTATGGTATTTCAAAATATTGAAGCAAGATTTTATGTTAAATTGCAATATACTCGTATCTAGTATTTCGATATGTGTAATATGTGTAATATTTTTGATATATAGATATATAAACATTCATCTTATAGATAATTTAAAATTGTAGCAATTTCAAGAAAACCTTTTTCGCCAATAGCTAACAAATTACTTCAATAAATATCACTCTATTTTTAAAATTTGTAAGTATACATACTTAAATTAAAGTTATTCGGAATTTTATGAAACCAGTTGATTATACTAGAAAAACAAGACAGTATTTCGACTAGACATGTTTTTTTGTAATAATTTGGTATCATAGTAAATTTAGAATAATAAGCCTATCTTGGGTAATATTTTTAAATGACGAAAACACTCAAATAAAATTGACGACTCAATCACCAAAGTTCTCAAGACCTGCTTTATACGGATTGTATTGAGAAGTCACAAATGAAATCAACATTTTTTGTTGCAGGAAAGATAAAATATATTAGAATTAGAAATAAAATCTATATACGAATATTTATATATGTATAATTTTATAAATTATACAGTTTATTTACATATATGTATTTATTAGTAATCTTATGAAAGTAAAAAGCGTATATTACAATTTTTGTTATATAATAAGTAAAGAGTCCTTTCAATAAACTCTACTCCCTTTGCAGTGATTCTAGGGCCATGAAAAGGACGATTTTGAACGATTTTAAAGATTATTTACCTGTTTAATAGCACAAATAAATACACACTACAACAATAAGAATCATGTCATTTTTTCGAATTTAATAACACTTGTTTATTGGTAAATTTATATAATTAGTAAGAAAGGTATGTAATAACTGTCATTATATAAAAAGCAACGAACCTAAATATAATGTACACCAATTTACATACATAAAATAAATAAATATTAATGATAATTGTATATCCATGCATGACAGAAGATGACGATGTTTTTGACTTGTATCTGTCCATAGATTGCGGAGACGAAAATCTCCCTACACGATGAGGTTGAGGAGGAGATGAAGACCCTTTCTCCGGACCACGCTAAGATCCAGGAAGCACATCTGCGGCTGGAACGGCAGCTGGAACGATACAACTGGCAGACGAGGATGATGACCAAGAAGTTGGAAGAGGTACGACAGACGACTATCGTCATCAAGCGCGGCCAAGCTAAGATCGAGGCTGAAGTGAAGGAGCTAGAGTAAGTTTGTTCTGGGTTCTTTCCACTACAATGATGTTAACAGGGCTGTTGGTTAGCGACATTTTACTTCCATATAGTTTCACCAATTACAAATTAAACAAGTTATTAAATTTGTACTGGTATAATTTGCTTTCGTTGTAAACTATTGTATTATAATACAAATGAGCTTTGATTTTTTAAACATTTCATTTCAATTAATTATAGTTAATTGTGTTAATTTATCCAATATACAAATTCGAAGACAATTTATAATTTTTATATCGGTGGTACTCATCAAATTTACCAAGATATAATTCTGGTTATTTATAATTAGGTAATTCTAAACTACATAAGACAATAATAAAACGAAAATTCTTATGCTATGATAAAATTTGTTAAATTTATTTTATAATCTTTAGTATTATATTATTAATACATTGGACTGTTAATATTTTTACATTATTTTATGCAATATATGATGAATAGTTATAGTAAATTTCAAATGTACATGCATCTAAAACTAAATCATAAAATAATTTTTTTGAAAATATTTTTCTATTAACTCATTTGAGAAAGTAACTTTTTTCCAATGTCATTTACGCTATTTTTTTATATTTAGTAAACAGTTCTCCGAAGTCCACATCGAAAGAATGAAAAAACAGCGATTTGAGACAAATATTAAATCGAAAATAGTCGAATTTACCGAGAGAAAGGTCAAACATGACGCCCAACAGGATGTCTTTTTGTTAGAAAGACAGGATATAACTATGGCTTCAATGACTGTGAGTATTATATCAAATTACTTAAAATTAAAAAAAAAGTTATGTTTGCTATACTATTTTGTGAGATCATTTTTAAATGTATGTTATATGGAAGTAAATAATTACAAACAGTTTGGAAATTACAAACTTCATATTTTTAGTTATGTTAACATTTACTTGTTTAACTTTTATTTTCCAATATATTTTTATTGCTGAAACAAGTAAATTTTTTACTATGATATAAGTTGCAAGTTTTTCTTTTATACAAGTATCGACTAGACTATATATATTGATTTATTTTTGCTCTGCCTTCTACTCATAGATATAGATAAACTATAATATTTTAAGTATATTTATATCTATGCTTCTACTAGGTATGCAATCTGAACTAAATCCATTATATTATAAGGCAATACGCCATAGATAGGCAAAATAATTTGAATACAGCTGATTTTGAATCGTTGTTGAAAAATCGTAGGCAACCAGTTGAACTGCAATCGCAGTTTTTGTCTCCTGAGTTTAAAATAAACGTAAACCACTTGAAAGCGTAGATTGTTCATCTATAAGGATAAGACTTACAATTATCCGATATCTATGGACTAGACAAACCATTTTGAAATATATATCCATAAATATAATCTATTTATCACTATACATAATTGATTATTATATATTATAAAAATGATATATTATAATTATTTAACGGGCATTTTGAAGAGGCAAACTTAATTAATTTAATTGTATTCATTGGGACTATCAATATAAAATGTTTATTATAATACCCAACAATCGCATAAGCATGATATATTGAAAGTATATGATTTTATATTAATATTTTGATCCAATAATGTTATATATACTGAGCAATGTAAGTAATGTCGAAATTACTTACATTTAATTGAAAATTTTAATAATGATATAAAACAAAACCGTAGGATAAGTTCTCTATCGATTATTTTGAATTGAGTGTTCATTTCTTTATTTGTTTAATTCACCTCGTATAATTTCTACCATAAGTATATTTTTATACGAAATTTATAGACACGATTGTTAACCATTAATATTCTAGTTTTGAGTTCTATAGCTTATCAATCAAATTACTCATTAATGGACACATCATTTTTAATTGTATAATTACCTTATTAAATAATAAATAATATTAAAATATAATTTTGAATTTATATTATATCTTTTAGATTGTATGAATTTTAATTTTCAGGCAGAATTGGAGCGAGAAATGGAGGAAAATAGAGAGTTGGCCAGGAGCTATCGTTCACTTCAAAATGAATTCTATTTAATAAAAGAAAGCTTTTTGGATGCTGCTTTTTCAATTGTTCAATGCGAACTTGACGTCAAAGATGTTAAACAAGTAAGCTAAAGTATTAATTACTTTTAAATAGCCCATTGAGGGATAGCATTAGAAAAAATTTAGGAATAACATTAAGATAAATAAATAATGTAATCTGTTTTATTTGTAAAATACAGAAAACTACTGAGAGGTATTTAATTACTACTGATAAATATATCGGTAATATACAAATTATTTTTTCTACTAATATAACTTTATTTAAAATAAAGATGATTAATGCTTGACTTCGCATTTTACAATATACATATTAGTATATTAGAAATGTTTTTTCTCAATAAATCAATAGTATGTTACATTTTAGTGGCTTTTAGTCCAGTGGTTATTTTTTATGAATGTTATGAAAACTCATTATGCCATTTAACTCACTTTGACACGCGCAGTGTTAAATAACTAATATACTTGTAGATACTATTTTTACATAGCTACCCGACTAATACTTATTGATAAAGAATCAGATTTTATGTACAAAAAATCGTTGTCTCTTCTCCTATATCTCTTCAGGTTCGACAGATCCAAAACCACATGCATCACGAGGAAGTGACCCAACTCCGACTTCAGGACGCCTACCACACGCTGCAATTTGGCCTCTGTCAACAGGACTTTCTGACCACCTCGGATCAGGTCAAAGCGGTTGTCGTCACTATGGATGGGCGAGTCAATGACGCTGTCCAATTCGTCATGTTCGGAAATCAACCGTCTTAGACCATAAGCAACTATGATCGCTTATGGATTTTGGACACATACACTAAACTGTTAACAGAAATATATGTATATTGGTATTGATAAATTTTGTGCAGCGATATGGCAAAGCAGAGAAAACTTCTGTGATAAATATTTGGGAATTATTTCAAATAGTTCATTTAATGTGTGTGTTAATTATCCTTCAACTGTGGTTACAAAGCTACGAGTATATATAAAGAAGACACCACATACAGATTTCAACATATTCTCAAATTAAAATGTAATAATTGCGCGGGAAATACCAGGTCACTCCATAAAGAAACTAATACAATCAGATAGTTTGGATTGTTTAATAGCTACTGCTTTTCTGCTTGCAGATTTAAAAAATCATTTCTTTATCATTCGATAATAAAATACAAACCCATTAATGAATTTTAGTGTAGTTTTTAATAAAAACGCAATGTCTAGAGAATAATATTTATATGAATATTCATATCTTTAGAATAGTCACTAATTTATCAGCTAGGTTTCAGTGTTGATGTAAGAATTTGCATTAACCATCATGTTATTGCTGTCGTCTCTATATTGTTTACATTCTAATGATTAAATGCAACCTAAACTATATGCTGTATGTACATACATACAATCGAAGAGTGCAAAATTGAATAATGTATTGTAGACTTTATATTTATATATTTACTATCATTTCCACTATAATTCATAAATAATTAGTAATATTATCTGAAGATATTGTGAATTTATAAACATCTGAAGTATTGTAACAATGAATCGCTTAAGTCTCTTATAAAACATGCAATATTTTTAAATAATTTTCCACTATTCAAATTATTTGTATATTTAATTCATTTAATTCTTATAATTAATAATGGGCGTCATTTTCGGCTATTGTATTCTTTTGCTGAAATTTCCAAATTTTTCGAATGATAAAAAGATAATTACTAAAAAAATTGTCTTACTTTTATATTTATATTTATTATTTGTTTATTAGTCTGTACTATATACCTATAATATAAATATTTACATATAAAGCATGACAATTACATTCTTTCTGTGCCTGCTAATAATTTGTCTTTTTATATATTAAAATATTATATTTTACAATGTCTCTACCATTTTTATGCCTAGTTTTCATTGGTTTTATAAAACACATTTTAGACTAAAATAATCTATGATATAATGTTTATGTATAAATACCTAAGGTCGGTCGTACATAACGATGGTATTCTGAAATGAAAACACAGTAAGACCTTTTCAAGCACAAGTCAGATCTTGAGATTATCGAGAAAATCTTGTTCAATGAAATGTCCAAGATGGTATTCTTAAAAAAAACATGAAGATTGTGTTTCAATATAGAATGCCACCTACATGGTGTAGTCATTCTGACCAAATAATCTACAAATTGCTAACAAAGGTTTGACGATTGATTATACCATAGGTATCAATTAAAACCCCAGAAAAGTTCCAAGCTGAGGAACTAGGATTTTGTAAAATAATTTTTTTCTGATTTCCAATATTAAAGAATATTAAAGATTTTTTTAATTGTCTAATTTTTATTTAAAAAAACTTTATTTTTTAGAAAATTAAAGTATAATTTTTACTTTTAGATAAAATATTTCATATCGATTTGTTGCTCTAAGTGTTTCCAAACATTAAACATAGAAAGTAGCCTCATAAATTATAAAAATAAAATTCTTTATACATTAGAATATTTATAATTAGACTATTTTGGGGGATTTTAAGACAAAAATGGTTTGATTATTAATATTGTATATAGTACCTATATAGAATTTTTAAGTTCAACTTCTATTTTAAATTATAGAAAACACTTAGAGCAATAATAAAATACATTGAAATATATATGTTACCTATCTAAAAGTAAATATAAGACTAATTTTCTAAAAAATAAGGTTTTCTATATATGAAAATTATACAAAATTAAGAAAATCTTTCCTTATATTCTTCAATATAAGAAATTAGAAAAATAATTTTCAAAGTTTTCCGGTTTGATAGTATCAGAGGTGTTAGTTGAGACCTATATCTACCATAATAAATCGTCAAACCTTTGTTAGGAATTTGTCCAGATATCCGTGAACTTAATGCCAAAATGACAACAAAATGAAGTGATGATCATTTATTGGTAAAATTTTAATTAAACGCTTTATAAAACTACATGCATAAGGGCCATTCTACCAAAAATGCAGAATTGAAAAAAAAGTTTCATAATGTTTATTATTTTAGTTTTATTTTGTTATATACACACAGATCATGTTATATTGAACATATGCAATCTTAATTATGAATGGTAAAATAATTATTGTTTATTTTGTAGATGGCCTCTCAAAAAAATCAGTAAATTAGATAAATTCTCACTTTTTATATTTTAGTAAATATATTTAAGTTTTATTGATCAATATATGTATTAATTTATACTTTGGTATTTGTTACATAGTATCTAATGTAGAATACATTGAATTATATTTTGTAATTATAATTTATTAGATGTTATAGGTATAACAATAATTAATAACCTCAAACGATATATTTCACAAAACAGAAGACAAAATACTAAATTGTACTAAAAGTACACATGTGGATAACTTTTATTTTTATATTTTTTATAGATTAAAAATCTATTAAATAGCCACTTATAGGCATTTAAATTAATGTGTAAAATATCTTTTTTTTATCTACTTACGGTAAATATTTGTCATTTATTAGAAATACGAACCTACGTTAAGAAGAATCAATTCAAAAAATTCAAAATCAATAGTGCAAAACTTGAATTAGAAATATGTACAAAAAAGTATTTCACTCTTTTATTTATATGTACATATATACCTCTATATTATATGCATTCTTTTTATTTTACAGATAATATTATCCATACTATATTGTCCTAATTGTAACTCTAGATAAAATGATAATAATACAAATATCCTATATGTATAATATACAGTAATATATAACCTACTTATAAAACGAGATTTAAGTCTCATAAAAATATTTTATTTTAGTTATTTTAAGGATTAAGGAATGGAAAATGTAATATTGTAATTAATATATATATATATTCTCGAGAAGAAAGAAACCAATCATTGTCTATAAATGATACGTTATAAAAACCTAATAATACTAATACAATATATTAACAAACAGTAATACGTCTATATTTTATTTTATACTAAATACATATTTTAATAACATATAATATTGATTATTATTAATTCCAGTTTTAATGATAAATTATACTCATAATATAGCTCTATAAAATGATTTATGATACTATTTAACAGTTCCGTTTTGACAGTCAAGTATAAATACTTAATCATATACTAATATAACGTTAAATGTAAATTAAACAATCAATTTGCATATTTATTTAGTTATTTTTAAGCAATGGATTTATTAATTTATTAATTTTGCATTTTTTGTGTTAAAATAAATTATTTACATAGTTTAATGTTACTACAGTAACTACCGCCAAGTCCAAATATTTTAGCTGAAAGTTGCGCGCATATTTCAATTTTTACTTATGATTTTCTGTATATTTTGAAGATTTTCAATGCGCCACAATTATTTACTAAGTATACCAATATTATTTACTATATTTTATTCATATGTCTTTAATCTAGAATGTCTTATTTATATTTGGGCCTTATATTTTATAGAGTACAGTTACTACCAGTACTACATTAATATAAAAAACAGGTATATAAACATCAAAGTGGTTAGTAATCTGGCAACAGGATTAATAATTCTAATGTTACTAGACCAGCTAAAAAATTTTAAATATTACCTTGTGTTTTACTTAATCAAAGTTTCACTTTTGATGATTACTTATGTGTGCTTTTCTCTAAAATGACTGCAAATAGTTTTTTTAGTATGCATGGTGGTAGAGAATTTGTGAGCATTAGCAAAAGAGCAAGACCAAACCAAAAGTATTACTATTTTAATTTTGCACCGGCAACTGGTTTTATAAATCCAATGATAGCAATCTGGCAACTGGATTGATAATTCTAATGTTACTAGATCGGCTAAAAAATGTTAAATGTTACCTTGTATTTTACTCAATAGCCGGATTGCTATCATTGGAATTATTAAACTGGTTGCTGGATTGCTGACACCTTGCTATAAACATACTTAATCTTAAGACTAGGAGTGAGATAGTGGTAATTTTTATTTAGTCTTGACTTTTATTTTTAGTATGACTATACTTCTACATAAAATGTTATAGTTTAATATATGCCTATGCCCTATAGATCTAGTATGTAGTAACAGGAATAGAATGGAAATACAAGACATGCAAATACTAAATTAAGTTATAATTATAGTTATAATTTCTATATAATTATAAATATTACAATAATGCATATATTTTTTAATAGGCTGCTGCTATTGGTAAGTATGTACATGTTATCAACTTTAAATATTATTGGTACATATTATTCATTTGTAATATACTAGAAATAACTAGAAACCACCTACCAGCAGTCTCTATCTTTATAATATCAAATATAGGATTACTGGATATTGTAGATGACTAATTCAGAGACATAGTTACTGAGATGTTAATACTGTCAGCTTATACTGTATATATCAATAGAAGCTTCTGTGCTATTAGTATGTATTTACCATTAACATTTGATATTATTGAATATCATTAAATAATTATTATGTATATAGACACTTTCTTTTTTATTATATTAAAAAGAAAAGATAATTTTGGAGTACTTGGCCCTACATTAATTTTTTTTCAAAAAATAAACAAAATGTAAAAAAAAGCAAAAAATAAATATAATTAATTTTATATATTGTTAAGGATAGTGAGATGCTTGATAATTATGGTGGGATTGCAACCACAAGTGGCCTCCAGCTTTTAATAGTGTATAGGTATTACTTGTTAATTACATTTTTTTTTAATGTTTTGTTTATTTTCTGAAAAAAATTTAATTTACAGCGAAGTACTCTACAATTGCCACAGAAAGTGTCTACATACATAATAATAGGTACATATATCATTTTATAATTTATTTGTAATTGACTATAATATCTATATCATTACATTTTATAAACATGGCTGTCATATAAAATTTTTCTTTAATAAAACATTACACTACTAAATACACATCCTCTATTTTTATAATAAAAATAGTATACCTATACTATAGTATATTTAGTAAAGAAAACTTGTAATTTTCAGAATGCTATCTAGTATTTATACATTGCCTATCAATATATATATATTTTGGGATTGTAGAGTACTTGGCCAGATTTTTTTTAAATAAATGAAATTTAAAATAAAAAAACAAAACAGTAATTAACAAGTAACCCCTATACACTATTAATACACAAAGATTAATTATCAAGCATCTCACTATCCTTTATGGTAGTATTATGAAATATAAATTTAATTACATTTTTTTTCAACATTTTTATTTATTTATGGCCAAGTACACCACAATCGCCATATATTTAAACATATGTAATATCTATATATTACTTGTCTACTAAATATATTTTGAATTTTATAGATCATGGTATATATTATTACATATAAATCAATTTAATATCTATATTAATTACAAATAGTACCTCCTAAAAAGTAACTTATAATATAACTATTTTTGAATGGATTATTCATTATACTACATTTTTAGCTAATTAATGATTATTATAAATAGATTTACATATACATTATACTAAAAATCACTTTGGAATTTCTATATATGGACTATATAATGAAACCAAAGAATTTTTATATCAGTTATTATTGAATTTTCATGCCAAAACTAACCATTGCACAGCATTCCTAAATTGAAATTTTGGTAGAGAGGTATACCTAAGTGAGAGATTCAATGTCTGCCCAGCCACAATTTGTGATCTGATAAAAAAGGTTCACCAAACAGGTCAGTTGAAGATATTCATCATTGTGGTTGCCCAAGAATATCAAATGTTTGAAATGACAGGCACTTTATATATAATAAGGCACCCCACTGTATAATCTAAGACTAACCCCAGATTAGATAACTGCAAATTAAGAAGACAATGGAAACTAATAATTGATAGACAGGTTTTTCTGCAAACAGTTTAAAAAAGACTCATCTCTGATGGAATAAAATTGTATGTGGCAAGGCAGAAGCCTAGTATTTGAGCAACCAATTGTCTACACAACTTCAAAGGGCTTAACACTAGAAGCATGGGAGTTTTGAACTACCTTGAAGTGCGGCTTACGTCAATTGATGTAAATCAATTTTTGATCAGTTTGACAATGAAAATGGACAACTAAATTGAATGTAAACAATATAAAAGCAACCTGCATGACTTTAAGAACATTTTTGCATACAAATATATATATATATTATATACCTACCTATATAAAAACATGCAAAAATAGCTAAACAATTTTTTTTATTACACAACATTGTTCAAATATTGTGTTTTTATTATAATTTATGAACGTAAATATAAGCTAAATAGTATTCAAACTTTAAGTATTCCTAGTGTGTGATATGATATGATACAAAGATGTGTACCTAAGTTGATTACGTAACACATCTTCAATTAGAATCACAGTTTTGCCTCGCAGCTAAATAGCTTCTAAATTAGTTATAAACCATGCTTCAAGTATTCCTAGTGTGTGATATGATATGATATGATACAAAGATGTGTACCTAAGTTGATTACGTAACACATCTTCAGTGTTACGTCCCCTATCGAGCACTAATATAATTTATGGAGAACTAATCCCCTAAAGATATAACTTGATCCAAATTGACTCAAGGGTTCAGATTGTTCAGATTACTGACAGATTGATACAATAAAACGCAACATAATTTCATTATATAATTTTTCACTGGCGCGACGACGTCTAACTGCTCAAGAAGTCCTCGATGGCATTATGGCTATCAACAGCGATGACAGTGCAGATCACAGCTCTAATGAAAGTGAGGCATCAAGAGATGACCACGAACGTGAACCTCAACTGATTGAAAGTTCTAGCGATGATGAAGAAGTAGAAGAACTTCCTGTTCCAAATCCAACTGCACAAGGACGTGATGGAACACTATGGCGACTAGTTGATAGGCCACACGTCGGACGCATCGACCAACATAACATTTTTACAGGCAGACAGGGCCTCACGAGATATGCCAATGGCATCAGGACCCCCATCGATGCTTTCCGTCTTCTCATCGACGAGGGCTGCCTTCGTCACATTGTTAATTGTACGAACGACTTCGCTCGGACGGCCAATCCTAATTTCGATCTGCAAGAAGAAGAATTAGAGAAGTTCATCGGTGTTCTTTATTTACGCGGTTGTATGAACCAGAAAAACTTCCCACTCGAGCAGCTCTGGTCTAGTACTATGGGCTGTCCGGCTTTCAATCGTGCTTTACCCAGGGACAGAATGAGAATGATAAAAAAGCTCATCAGATTCGACTTACGAGACCAACGACGCGCGAATCTTGAAGTCGACAAATTCGCTTTGATCTCCACAGTATTGAATCGCTTCGTTACCAACTCGCAGAATAGTTATCGGCCCTCTGCCTCCATGACAGTAGATGAGCAGCTCTTCCCGACCAAAGCGAGATGTCGGTTTACTCAGTACATGGCTAATAAACCCGACAAATTCGGAATAAAATTTTGGGTCCTGGCGGAAGTCGACAGTAAATATTGCTACAACATTATCCCCTACCTTGGCGCCGACAACAACCGAGAGCTTCAATTGGGAACCCATGTCGTCCTTCAGTTGATGGAACCCTTGTTTGGAAAAGGGTACAACGTTACAACCGATAATTTTTTTACGAACAAGGACCTCGCTCAACGACTTCTACAGCATCGCACCACCATCGTCGGCACAATAAGGGCCAACAGACGTGAACTGCCCCCTCCAAAGACTCTGCCACTTCACTCCAGCGAATTCTTTGAAGTTGACAATTTGCATTTGACGCGTTACCAAGCGAAAAAGAATAAGGTCGTGCACTTGTTGTCGACTCAACACAAGGGCAACAGAACACAACCAGACGGCAAAAAGAAAAGCGATTCTATTTTATATTATAACGCCAACAAGTTTGGTTTCGATGCCCTGGACTCGATGTGTAGAATGATGTCAACAAAGGCGGGTTGTAGGAGATGGCCTCTGGCCGTCTTCTACAACATTCTCGATCTGGCCGGAGTGAACGCTTGGATATTGTTTCGAAAGGCGACTAGAAGCAACATTCATCGCCGTGCTTTTTGATGCATCTATCGGCCGAGCTCCGTGGTGATTTGATGGAAGACCAGGAGGCCCCAGCACCCCTTCATCGGCTCAATCAACCTCGTCCAGGTCCACC
>JAYRBW010149232.1:0-14461 GCA_036023295.1 Invenusta paracnida | reverse complement strand
AGAGAAGAGAAGAGAAGAGAAGAGAAGAGAAGAGAAGAGAAGAGAAGAGAAGAGAAGAGAAGAGAAGAGAAGAGAAGCGAAGCGAAGAGAAGAGAAGAGAAGGGGGAGGGGTAATGTGCCGTTATGAAAATTAGTCAGTGAGAATTACGGATAGTCATCTGTCTATTCTCTTTCGTGCGAATATAGCTCATATCAGGAATGGGATATAGTATAGGAGATGTAAAGAAAAAATGGTAGTCAACGGATAGTTCACTTCTTGGAGAAGTATATTTCCTCGGCGGTCATTCCTTTAGCAAGTATTGCCGTTCTAGTGGTGAATTTAGATAAAAGATTATCTCGATTATAAAAAGAACTATTTACTTGAGTCGGTGATAAGTGCTTTCTCATCCGTACACAAACAACGACCAAAGAAAATACCGGACAAAAATTCTACGACATTTCAAAATGCTCACTATAAAGCATCAATGATCAGTTAGTTTATGTTTAGCATAAAAAGTAGAGGTGAATCAATTCATTTTAGCAAAATGCATTCATAAAAAATACTTCTCACATATGTATTATTATTAAATAAAAATAAACCGATGTGATTTAAATTAAATATAATAAATTACATTTATTTTACAAGTAAAAAGTTAATATGTGGTTAGCTATGTAGACTAAATTGCACGATTTCTATTTTTTATAATTTACCAATATACACAAATATATATAAATATTTTCTCTAAAAAAAACTAAGCATCAAGATGCTAACCCATTTTCAAAGCATGCTAAAAGTAATATTTGCTTAATTATTTCAATACTATCCCATCCTCCCATGTGAACGTATTTTATCAGTTCAATAAAAGTACATACCACTCCAAAACAAGACATTATCAATCTTCGACACTGAAGTAATCACCGAAATATCCCCCCTTATGATATGGGTGACTTCCTTACATAAATACCCCAAACTCCTCATTAATGGACGAACCCTCAATCACTCTTCTCTCTCTCTCTCTCTCTCTCCCACAAGACTCTTGTCTCTCTGCGCCAACGCTCAATGAGCTATAGGCAAAGAGAAATGGAAACAATGAATCAACTTTGACTTGAATCGAATGTAAGCTAATGTACCTATTAATCTGACAGGGAGAATGGTCCAGCCTCTGCTTCTGAGGTGCATTACACAGGTACCTGCCTATATGGGGAGCAATGTATAAGGGGAGTCTAGAAATCCCCGCCACTAGATCTAATTAAAACAATAACTTTGGAACTTTCCACTACAACGGAAACTTAATAGGAGACGCTAGTGGGTAATTAAAGATGAATTTGGATATGTATAGTATAATAATCTTACAAAATATAACTGCTCACATATAACTTCCAAATTACTCATATCTAATCAATCAACTATTTTGACTTCTATTAGTACCGAAACGTATTCTGTCTTAGTTTAGGCAGAGTAGCAATCTGCCTCCACAAAGAAGATTGGATTTGATAGAAAGCCATGTATATTGGACATGTCCTGAATCTTAAAAATATATAAATGACAGTTTGACGGCTTGGCAATATTTCTCAGGAAATTCTGATCCTACAATTGGAAACGTGATAAAGAATTTCGCCTTCAGAATATAACGCATTACTTAAGCCTAAGAGAAACAAACTTCAGACTATATATTGCTACATTTGTCCTTTCTGTCGGTTTAAATTTTTAAAAATATTACTGCAGAAAGTTAATCAGATTTATTTTATTTTAACGTGAGAATGATTACATATTTCTAAGATTTTAAGGAAAATATTACCAGTCAATACCATATATTTCATATTTATCTTTCAATCTGGCAAGAATTGTAAACATCATTTTAAGGTCTAAATTCCGGAGGAGTATAAAACTACAGTTAATTGCTTTTTAATTTGATGACAGAGACGAAACAATATTTCACATTTTATACACTTTAATATGTCCAATTTGAAAATTGTCTTTTTCATAAAAAACAAAAATTACGCTTAGACAGTAAAGATTATGTAGAAATGAGAAAAGACTAGACATTAGTTATAGTGGTTTAAAACTAATTCCAAATCAATTGGATAACATGTTTTACTCTCATATTTTGACTTATAGATACCCCTTTGCAATATAAAAATATTTCAAAGCGAATATGTCGCCTCTATTCTACCTATTACTCTGTGACATCGTCGCCTCTATTCTACCTATAGCTCTGTGACATCGTCGCCTCTATTCTACTTATAGCTCTGTGGTATAGTGTCTAAAGCCTGAACAGGAGGCTCACACACTCACAGTAGTGTCCGAGATCGCTGGTCCAGTCTGCAACCTCGTGTAAACGTGATGAAAGCAGCCGTGGATGGCACAGCGGGCGGCAGACCTGGAGTTCTCACCCCAGTTCACGCCGTCCGCCAAGACAAGAAGGGCGTTATTCTCCCGAGCACACACGAGGTAAGCGTCTGCGTTGGGGTCACCTGAGGTAGGCAAGAACGAGAAGGTATTGATGACTAGATGGAATGAAAACTGGAGACAATTGTTTGACAATCTCAAATACTGATGTTAAAATACATGGCAACTTTCTATAACGTGTTTAGTGGTACATTTCAAGATGTTCTTGTTCTTGAACCAACTAAATGATAAAGTGCCGTTTGCTGAAAATGTTTAAAAATATATTCAACAACATTGACATTTTGCAAAAAATGCTACCAAGATACATTTCAAGATATTGCATAGTTGCATATAATTGCATATTATACACCGACAGAGCTGCTAAATACGGTAATATCGCAATATATCTTTTAAACAGTTTAGCTTTATTGATTCATGACTATAAAAGTAAGCTTATTCTTTTTCGACTAGACTTGACTATAAAAACTGATAACTTCATTGAAAACATAACTTTCTGACAGCGCTATTGTTGAAGTGTCAGCTAATCAGTTATAGCATTCTTCACAAATATTTTAGAAAAAGCAACTTGATAAAAGTTTCTAAATTTAACTAAATTGTTAAAAAATGTGAATGAAATTATAAAAATAGTACTAATATCATTAAAAAAATATGAGTTTAAGTTATATTTTTAAATTTCTAACGAATAGTTGTCAATTTATCTGAAGAATAAATAGATATTAGCAATAATATTTAATCCTAACCCAAATAAAAAGCCGTATTAATCAATATAAATAATATTACCTTTAGTTAATAAAATCACGATATAAGTAAACTATTTGTGTAAGCTCTGAATCCTACACATACAAAGAAAAATAAAATATAAATAAATATTTCTAAAGTTCACTTTATATGAATTAAAACCACATGCAAAGGAAAGTCTTGCATTTCTAATCAAAATATGTCATTTAATTAGTTTATGGACTATCCAGTTTCCTTAATTACCTGTTCAATCATAGCAGCCATATGTATAAGTAAAAATACGAGAAAGAATGAATATCAACAGAAGACAAGAAACACGATGCTTTAAGTATAAACCATTGATTTACAAATATTGAAAGATTGCTTCCTACACAAAACAGCACATGGAGATGTCACCTATGAATGCTAACGCCTAAAATGAGATCCGAGATGCTTCGATCCGATTTAATTAATAAAACATACTATACTGTACTTTTGTAGAGCTGATATCTTGACTTTGTAAATAAATATATATATATACATATAGTGCTCCTGTATAAATAAGAACATATTTTATTAAAAATAAGAATATGGATATATAAATACGTAATATTAACGAATCATTCTTCTGAACACGTTTCTAAAATAGTGTTCACAGTTCGTCCATTAGTTCAGAAAACTATTTATGCTATCTTTATATTGAAGATACTTGTATTTATTTTTACGTTTTATCATTTAAAGGAATAGCAAACGTATTTAGTATTTTAACTTAAATTATGTTCTGCATGTCCACAAATTGTAGACAACACAAAAGAAACAGTGTTTAAGTAGGACACATAATATCCCCAAGTTATAAATTGGGGGTATTCGCCTCATTCAGAGTTCGAAATATATTTCAAAATAAAGCCATATTACCAGCCGTATAGCCACGTAAGATTTGACTATTCAACAATAAATTGAATCCAAAAGCCAAACAGAAACGGAAATCAACGCAAATCATTTTGTCGCCCAGCGAAAATTAAACCAGAACGGTTAAGAAACCCCAAATACACGATTTCACGCCGTAAAAGATGTAAATAGAACGATAAATTTATTTTCCTCAAGTAAAAAAAGTCAGACAGAATCAAGCAAATAATTCCTGTTGACGATATTTCCGTTTCTTCGACTTTCAAGAGAATAAATTTCAATGAGAAAAAAACTACAACACCCCTCTTCTAGTTTATTGATAATTATTTAAACAAATAAAAAGTGCGAAGGTCTACCTACGGGTATACAGAACGGCCTAAATAAGAAGACGTACACTATTACTAAATGAGAAAGCTTACACACACAAGCTATTGAACAGTGACATGGCCACAAACGACACACCAGAAGAATAAAGGACAGTGACAATTCTATCAATGTCCTCATCTGTGAGCTGCATAGAATACGAAGTAACCCCCCCTAGCTCTCCTCTCCAAGATAGAGTAAATGTCCGCAATTCAATTCTAGCCTCTCGTGCAAACAAAAATCACTTTCCTCGTTAAGCATGACAAAAACCTACCTTAGTGTGAAAATCTACATACACAAGATCGAACGTCACTAAGGATAGTAAATATTGCACTGAGGACGGACGAGGGGGTGGGGGTGTTCTATATATCTGACCATTTCATTCAAACACCCTACACCGTTGTTCTAGACATGCTATAGTGCATAAAACGTTGGTATGGGCTTTCTTTTAGAATATATTAGTGGAATAAAGCATGACATACATTTAAGTAAAAAATTACCCAATAGTTAATTTTGATAATAAAGATTACTACATGTACATTTATATAATATATAAAGTAGAGCTGTTCCCTTCTGTGCTACATATGTACGCATGCAGTATACTTTTTTAACTAATTTCTTGTCTGTTAAGTATATTTTATAGGAACTAAACCTGCGGAATAAATTGTTAGCTTGTAGGCAATTAGTATTGTAGATGTACCCTAACCAAGATTTAATGATAAAACAGATTTTTAGACAGCTATTGTAGAAAGAAAAGAGAACATTTAAACTGTATGTATGTTAGTTTATGTATAAACTATGTAATTACGTTAAACTTTGGATTGGAAAAAAAGGTATAATTCAGGCTGCAATTACTTCAGACTTACTTAGCTTGTAAAGTCTAAAAATAGCATATATACACTCGTGGAAAAATATTGTACCCGTTTATCAATTATAAAAAAATAGCATGATTAATATGACGTAATGAAGTTTTATATTCATGTGTTTTTACATGTTTAATATAGTATATTTTTATACACAAACAATGTACAAGATATAATTAATATCTGCAAATATCTCAAAAGATTACTGCCAATGTTCATAATCAATATTTAATGTAGCCTCCTTGGGCACCATGAAGAGATTGGACACGGTGAGCAATTGAACTACTTAAACTTCTTTGATAATTAACAGTTTCCATTAATTCTGTCCAAATGTAATTCAATGATGGATAAAATTCGTGAGAATTGATAAGAAGTTCCAATTCTCTTTGTAATTTACTTTCCATGAGGCGCCAAACATTTTCTATCGGATTCATGTCCGGACTGAACGCAGGCCACTCCAGACAAGCGATCTGAAGAAATGTACGAGTATGGATATTGTTGAGTGCATGTGAGCATTATCTTGTTCATAAATACCACCAACTGGAATGATGTTATTCCATACGAGCAGTAGATTATTAATTCCTTATTACTTCATTATAAACATGCTATTTTTTTATAATTGATAAACGGGTACAATATTTTTGCCACGACTGTATATCAAGAATTGTTCATTTTGTTTGACTTAAGCGCTATTTTTATGCCAATTTCCATCCCTTGCAAATGAATTTACAATTTCTGATAATCAATAATGATGAACGAACACAGTGTTCATATTTTTTAGAAAATAATTAGGGTTAAATAAGAATCATTTAAAAAGATTTTTAAAAATTAATAACGATTTTTATACGATACCAAAGTTCGGTTTGTATATTTAAAAGTAAATCAATCTACTTCTTTGACAATTTCGTTACGACAATATGATTAACAAAGTAATAACAAACCTAATATTAAACAGATGATTAAAAAAAAATGTTTTACTTGTTTTTAAATTAAATTTATCTCAATAAATAAGACAGGTGTTAAGCGCGCGTTATTCAAGATCCAACGATTCAATATTATACTGTTCAATCCCCTCGACACGAAATCAAGGGAAAAAAATATATCATCGCTTCGATTTATCAATTTTATTGTTCTCACACAAAGCGGCAGGAAACATGAGTCGACAATATCGCCTTGAGAACACTTGAAAGACAGCCTGTGTCTCATGAAAAAGAGGTGGAGACAGTATGAAAGCCCGAACGTCAATATTTCATGGCTTCATCTTATTCTGTAGGCACTTCGCTCTCTCCTATAGTATCAATAGAGTGAGAGCCTTGCCTGCTAAGTTATTATTGTCCACAAAATGTTCCCCTCTCTAGATGGGAAGTTGCTTTGCAGCAATATCAATCAACGACGAGGGAGGAGTAATAAATGAGAGAGAGAGAAGACGACGTTATATACACGAAGATTGAGAAGCCGCGAGTGTAGAAGGCGATAACACGCGTGTCGCGGTGTGCGGCGTTGTCGACGGTAAAGGCCAGACTGAAAGGATGACTCATGCCTTCTTTTATCAACCTCGACATTCCACACACTTCAAAACTAATTTTTAGCTACACTTCATCAAGTCGAACAGACCCAACTAGCCCCAAGGCCCTAGTACACTGGTGGTAGTGGTGGTGTGATTATATAATCAGTAGAACGAACGACGTAAATGCAACGTTAGCATCAATTAATCGAATAGTCGGAAGGCGATTGACTTAGACTTCTTAGAGCCTATTTTCCCTTCATCAAACACTATCATGAAGGTAAGTCGAAGTTTATCTCGGTGAAACATAAGATAAGGTATCTTATATGTTATTAAAAGTCGGACAGCAGTTTTCCACTCCCGTAGCCGTAATGTTTCACCCTTTTTAGCACCAGTATAACACACACACACATAGATAATACCAAACGAATGTGCATAATATGTAAAAATCATGAGCCATCGCCATTTACATTATCAAGAGGACTGTAAATTACAGTAAATATAATACGCTCGTGATATATAATTTCATTTCCATCAGCATATCCCAAATTATTAGTCAGGAAGAAAGTTTAAAAGCATGAGGCATCTGGAGTAGACGAGCCTGCAAAAACCGAAAGTATAAGATCAGTATTTTTGGTATTTGTCAGAAAAACATATTTACAATCATGGCCAGTTAGATAAAGCTTGGTTTCCACTCCGCCGGTAAACCACCGCCGTAGTTCTTGCGGCACCTTGCGAAAGTTAAAAAATTTTAAACAATTGGCGTAGGCCGCCGGCACCGCAAGGTACTACTTCTGAGTGGAAACCAGTGCCGGCGTAGTACTTGCGGTGGCTTACCGGCGGAGTGGAAACCAAGCTTTAGAAACCTTAGTAAAAGGAATTTCTATTTAAAACATTGATTTTTGAAAGTATTTCTAAATCAATATTACTAATAGGGCACTTGGAAATCGACGGGGTAATAGAATTCAATGTGTTGACACGTTGGTCAGCAAGAGAGGAATTTTCTGAGGTATACGCCACATTCATTGAAGCTCATTATGAGATTGAAAACGAAATAGAACTTGCAGAATCCAATGCAGTCGTCATGACATTCATGGCGTCGATACTGTTGGAATAACATCAAACTCAGGTCTATGTATATAACGCACATGTGGTACATTAAAAATAAGCGTTAATCTATAACGTTGTGGATATATTCAAATATAAACATTTAAGTCGGATGTTATTTATAATAATGTATAAAGCAATGTAAAGTAGAAAAATTCTCAAATGATAAAAACGCTTCTTATTTATACATTTTTAATATTTGGTTGTTTAAAATAAGGCTACTAAATGTGATTTCTTATATCTGAGTACCAATAATATAGCAGATACCTCAAAACAAATGGTGTGACCTTTTTTTCTCATCTCACATTTGTGATATACAATCAGAAAGCACAATAAATGTGAATGACAGGAACAGATGATATGACTCAGTGCAGTATATTACGTAATGTGCAGACAAAATTCACATATATACATATATGTATATTCAATACAGACGAATAAAAAGAGAGTTGACTAATTATGCTATCTATAATTATCGCAGTTTATCACTGCCACGTCATAAAAATTACAATAGATAAATACACTGGGTGTCTTTTGAAGTAAACACAAAACACGAAATTGAACGTTTATTAAGCTGTATTATAGTTGGAAGATTAATTATACCTATTTAAGAATCAAAATGTTCAAAACTATACTGAAATTTAGCAATTGTGAATGCTTGTAAAATATATACAAATCAGATAAATGCTCATATGATTAAATGATATCTATTCTAATTTGGAAACACACCTACAAAAATTCAACATGGCGTCCACCATATTACGGTTCTATAAATAATTAAAATAATAATATTTTATTATTTAATTGAGTTTCCAATTTTTTGTGAAAGATAAACCCATCTATGCATACTAGCCATTAATATAATATTAGTTATGCATGCTGTGAATTCTAAATGAAAAACAAATTTAGACTTTATAATTATAATTATAAGCAAAAACATAATAATTATCCCGCCATAAAAACAAAATAAATAATTAGATTTTACTACAACACCAACAATAAGAATCTCGTATTCACAACCAAAAACAATTTTACAAGGCAATTAATTTAACAAGGGCATACTTGAATTTAACTCTTATAGGACGCTGTTACATAAACCTGTGGTGACATGCATGAAGCCTGCCCGTAGCCTTTATAGGGAAGTTTATAGTATATTCATATCACATCTAAAATCAGTTTCAATGCAATAAATCAAATTGGGCGATAATTGATTTATCAAAAAATACATTGCAACATTATTTATACTCCATGTGGATACTCCATTTCGATACATATATTGTTTATTTAATTGCATCACAACAAAATGAATTCATCCAGCTTTTAATCCACACTATAAGAGTGATTTTGTTGTTAGAAAGGCAGGGAATATTTTCAATTCAGCGTTCTAAACATTGTTCAAATTTACAGGGCGTTAGCGACAAAACTTGAATTTTGCAATATTTTATACAAAACTATTAGAGTCCCAGAAAGGCAAGATTAACAATGTTTATAGTTGGAAGTGATTAGCCGGATTCTTTACTATATACAATGTATAACGCATAGCTCACAATGCCATTAGCCTCATATAATGATGTCTGCTGCATGTTCTGTGCTCACAGGTGCTACATACTTACAGCCAGGAGCTATTTGATGTCGCGCGCAGTTATGATAAAGAATAAAGACTAGCTAAATAAGCCGCCGCAAATCTCGAATCTATACATGATTAATGTTCCAAGCTATTGAAACACTTTGGCGCTATATAGGTGTATATGTTGGTGTACACTGCACATCTCTATAGATAGTTGAAATGCATTTCTCAAGGAATACACTTAATTGCATGCGATAAAAGTGAAAAGACGATAAATACAAAAACATACCATGAGGACACACCCGATCAAGTGTATTACATAGAATTAGTTTAATACAGAATTGCTTAAGTATACATATATGTCTAAAAGCAGAAACATATTTTAAAGTGCACAAAGGAGCCTTTTATAACATTATGCATAAAATGCACATTTATTTCATAGATGAGTAAACATCTAGTCTAAACTCGCACCAACATAATACGAAGTAATAGAGTATTTGCAAAGTTAATGGTGACAAAATGAGCAAATATGTACATTATAATATGTTATGGTGCAAATACAGGTCCTTCAAATAAATATTTACATTACCACTGATCTACACTAGTACATCTGAAATAGACACCATACTCCACAATGTTGTTAGGGATATAAGTATAAAAATCTTTTCATACATATTTTTGAAAAAGATTTTTTCACAAATAAGAATGACGATGTAGCAATCCTAGTAAGCAGATATATGTACAATTGTTGGCGGTGTCATTAGACATTTAAAATAAAACCGCGATAAAATAGTTTTGTAACACTTCACTGTTCAAACAAATCCGAGAGTTGTATTAATAAATAATACAATAATGTTGACTCATGTTATCATTTGAAAGTAGCATATATACCTACCAGATTCTTACTCTATAGGGTCATAAACTTTACAGTACCTAATATAACGAAAACAATAAATAAACTGTAAATAATGATGGCTGAAACTTTGATTTTACACGTTATATGCTGCAGGTTGTCTATCATTAATAATTGCTCCATTATCAGAGTTCAGACGAGTTCACACCGAGATTAACAACTCTGTGACACTTGTAACGCGCCGGATGAAGCTGTGTGTGGATTCCTGGGGATAATTAAATGCACAACCCCCATACCATAGAGGAGTCGAACTTGATGAGTTAACACTGTAGTTGGCAGAGAGCGAGAACGATGAAAGAGTAAACCATCAAATATCACTAAAATATAGTCGTTATTAGACTAATCAATTTCATGTGTAACTATTGCAAAGTGTTGCATATATCTAAACCACCTTATGCATTATAAATCATCATAGCTGTACTCAACAAATTATATACAAACACACATCAACTATATCATCAGCTTGAAGTGGAGAAATAAAGTTCTTCCTCTCGATAAATAAATAAATAAAGTTCCTCCTATTTATAAAGAAGACATCGATGAGTTATATTGAAGTAAATATAGTAACCAAAGAATAAAAATATCAAGAGAGTTCACTTAGCGCATTTGAATGGATACATAGACTATTAAACTTTACAGACAACGTAATTCGACCATGTAGATTTGGAATTTAATTTAAAAATGCTCTAAAAAACTTGACATCCTGATTTATGGCAATATATTGCTTTATTCCCATGAAAAATGTTTAGTTATATGTATAGTTTTAATAAAAATATATTTTCAGTAAAATTTAAATAAATAATTCAAATCAAAACGAAAATAGTTTAAAATAATTATATTTAACAGCACATGCTTCAACAAATAGTAATAATAACGTCATATAAAACCATAAATGTTTGGTCCACACTATAATAACCAACGAATATAAGATTGTAATGAAGGCTCACTCTTTTGATTCAAGCAGAAAATCTACTATTTTGAAACTGCCCCAGAAATATAGAAATGTGCGTCAGAATGTCAGCTACAATAATATATAATTTATAGGAGTATAACTTTAATAATTTAAAAAAAATTCGATAGCGGCAAATAACTAGTTTTGCCTACATTATTTGGTATGCATAGCCTATATTGTACGGACACTTTATTTCGTATTTCACAACTTAAAAGTATGCAAAACTAGTTATTTGCCGCTATTGAAAAACTTTTTTATTATTCAAGTTATACTCCTATAAATTACATATTATTGTAGCTCTAATTCAGGCACACATTTCTATATTTTTATTTTTCGTATCATGTATATTTGTCCGTTTGAAAATCGATCTTTAATACTGTTTTAGAACGTATATTACCATCGCATTGATTGGAATATAAAATGGCGAACTTTGAATATTTAATTTAAACAAACATATTACGCTTTTTTGACCGAGTGAATTATCTTGGTATTATTACTCTATGATAGTAAGGATCGAAAATATTCTGGGAATAAAACTGTAATGGATATGCCTTGGACATTCAAAACAATAACTTAATTATTTAAAAAATAAATAAGTTTCCCCATGATTCTAGAAGGATTAATTAGCGCAATAGGAATCAGAAAGGCAATATTATATTTAGACGAAATCTAGGGTCCAATTATTAACAACAGCATGACAAGGAATAAAAACATTAGAATTTTGAGCTGATTCAATCAAAGCTATGAAAATATTTAAAACTTTAGCAGTTTTAGGAAATTATAAGTTCATCGGAATTAATTTGAAGAAGTATAAATCAATGAAGGCAACATCTATATAGCGTTGATATAAACTAATTGAATCAGAAAACAAATATAAGACAAAAATAAATTTTAACGAAGCTATCAAAATAATTGTCTGGAATAAAGCTAATATACAGATATTTAAAAAGATATTGCCATGGTTTTCATGAATTAAAATAACTCGATATAACTCATCAAAACCTATATAATAGCAAACAATTTAATTATTTACCTTAAATAAGCAAATCATGCATTAGTTTCTATTCACACAAAAACGCAATAAAATATATTTAGCATGTTGTCCAGTTATCCGGTTGTAAAGGGACGTATGCCAGAGATTAGATTTAAAGTAATGGAATCGCAGTTACTATCAGAAAATCTTTCGTCTTAACAAATGCTAGCCTGTAATGTCCTTTTTATTATCTACCTAATAAATATATTTAAAAAAAATATTCACAGAATTCTTCAAATATCAATATTTAAGGCGATAATAAATCTTAAAACAGACGTTTAATTAAGAACACGAAATAAATTATTTCCCTATTATGCCAATAACCGCGCAGATATTGATTAATAGGTACTGACAAGGTTAACAGACTCGTGCACCTTCAACAATGACTCATAAATGTCATGACTATAGTCAATGATGATAACGAGAAAGGTAGATTAAAAGACTGAAAAATGTAGGAAATACTTGAACATTGAAGTATTGCTGACTCTTATATAGGACGAGTAATTATAACATTCTTATCATTAACAGGATGAACGACGATCAATCACATATGCCTCAATCTTTATGTATACCGGGGGTTAGTCATTTTACAAGATCAAGAGAGGAAATTTGTAGAAGTCTAGACTACAGCTACAGAAATGTATGTAGGCTATAAAACTATGTACTACTATACACTATGTACATACAATAAAAAGGCAGAATTGAAGAAACAATGTTTAGCTGACTGTTCGCTTAAAAAGCAGTCTTTCTTTGCCATATATAGAAAGACTATTTAGAGATTTTAAATATTGGAGTAGGTATATATATAAGGAAAGCTGAAACAAGTATCAACAACTGGTATTATTATTAGTACCTATTTAAAGCAATACTTTATACAGATGCCACTTTCTTTCAATCAACGCAGAAATCGAATATTTGTTAACTTGGAGCAAAGCGAGATTTTCCCATCATGCACTATAGATAGGTATTTCCTAGTTCTGCGGGAGCTCTTTGCGGGATAATAAAAATAAATGTAAACCTTCGCCTGATATTTCTAATGGGTTCTCAAACCCCACGGGAGGCGAATATGGCCCTATTGATTTCTGATAACGTTCAATATACAAACCCCCTGGAACTAAGCAGAACATAATAATGTATATACTTTTACTTTCGGCAAGCTTTTCCATCTCTGAACTTTAGATAGATGTTTGTCTGCCTGGATATTCCATCTCATGTGTTGGACGGAATTTATTTTCCAAACACAATATTCATTTATAATATGTAGCAAATAAACTATAGGCTCTGTAGGAATCATTATTTCATTGTATGTAGCTATTCGCTTAAAGCATTAGTACCTTATACTTAGGGTGCCCTGAAGCGGAAATACGAAAATACCCGGCTAATTAAGGAGAAAACCACGAATGCAAGAATCTATTACCTGCAAGTTAACAAATGCAAATAGCGAATAACAAGATAGTGATGTTGTGGTTTCAAATTAAATGATGAATTCGAAGAAATCAGTGAACTAAAATACACATTCAGTGCATATATTTATTTATTTCTGTGATATCCATTAATATTTCTTACAGGTATGTTTTAAAAATACAAAAAAATTTAAAATTTAAAATGCGAAATTTAAATAATAGTAATTATGTATCATTCTATATATTACTTATGTGTCGTAATATATTTAACACATTAAAATATTCTATTTTGGAGAAAAAAATTGTTTTTAAGTAATACCATTCTGAAATACATTGGATCTATTTAAAAAAAATAGAATCACAATATTTATACATTTAATAAAATAATTGCTTATATATTTATTATAATATAAGGTGTAGACAATACGATATTGAGTATAATTTTATTCTGTAACATATCGAAGTTAAAAAATAACATATTATAGTTTATTTATCTGTCAAATAAATTCCTTTAGATCAATTTCAGAATGCTTAGTCGAACGGTTTAACCGCTCAGATATCTGAACACGATACATATAAAAGAGAATATACCTACTCTGTTAGAAAAAAAGGTATTTCAAAGGGTATTTTTTAAGAAAAGGGTATTTTTTATAAAAAGGGTATTTATAAATACCCTTAAAAAATACCCTATTGAAATACCCTTTTCAACAAAAATACCCTTATGGGGTATTTTTACAATTAAGG
>JAYRBW010149221.1:0-14461 GCA_036023295.1 Invenusta paracnida | reverse complement strand
ACCTTCTGAAAAGCTTGACGATATTAAAAAACAAAGTTTTCTCAAGTCAAATACATTTTTAAAGAGCTAAACTATACAATCAGAGTGTCCAAACAATAATGTTTAAACCGTATGTAGTAGGATATACAAATTAATTGTCATAGGGATCGACCTGTAGCCCACCCTTGTCAACACACAAGGGCAGTCGTCTGAAGGTACGCTGTTGATGAATTCAAGAATATTTGTAGGGAGCCTGGCAAATTCTCTTGTACTGATTCCGTTCAGATGAGCTATATTTTTCGCTTGCTAAGCAACATATTTCCGGTTTCAAGATTCCCCAAAGTGCATTATCACAGGATGTCAAGTCTGGACTTCATGGAGGCCATGGTGTCTGTCCAAATTTACTGACTCATCGGTCTTTGAAATTTTTTGTCATGAATTTTATTGTTTTCATTGCCGTTTTAGCAGGAGCCCCATCCTGTTGTACATGAGATGCCATGAGAATACCTTTAGCTTCTAGTACAGGGATGAATTCTTCACGAAAGCATAGTAATGTATGTAGCTATCCCAGATACCGTACCGTCGAAAAAAAAACGGACCAAGGAGATGCTTAATCGACATTGCTGCCACACCAGAACTTTTCTTTTGGGGGGGGGATGCTGTTTGCCTTGTTCCCAGAAATGAGTATTTTGTTTAGACCAAAACGAAAGCCGCATACTACCACGACCATCGGCATATATTATACTGCACACTCATCCGTGAAAAAGAGTTTATCTCTTCTAATGTTTTTATCGTATTTTGCCAATATTTGTTGGCAGCATTAAACACCATTCTTGTGACTGAGGAATTATCATAGAAGTGGATCAATAACAGGAAAGGAAATTGTCTATCTCCGTAATGCGGACACACGGTACCAAACGATTTCAATTATAACATAAACTGTTGTGTTGTACAACGCCAAATTCTTATTGAAAATTCAATGCAGGATTGCTTCGAAAGAGCGCTTATGGTATACGCGAGATGTAAGGAGAATTTTCAAATCAGAAATACTAACCGATCCAAGCATATCTTATGGGGAAATTATCAAGACTTTACTCCTAAAATTTTCTGCAGATTCTAGCAGTGAAAACCATTTTTCAATAGCTGCTTGAATAACCGAGCTATCTAGAGTTTTAGGAAATCTTTGCTATTTATCAAATATTAAAACGAGGCCTTTTTGCCCCGAGTAAGAGTTCTCGGTGGTGCCATGCTTTAAACAAAATTTCCGTTCTACAGTTGTTTATGTATTTCTATGAGAATTATACTTTTGTGGGCTTCCAACTTCTGTATCCCAGATCCTTTGTCATTACCCTGTGTAATGTCGTTTGTGGTAAATCTATTTCATCAGATCTCCCCATTACTGACATACGTGGGTTATCTTCCAGCGATTGAGTAACATTCTCATGTTCGTCACCTCGCTCATTTGGGTGTAAAAATCATTGTGTGGTAAATCAAGGATGCTTCCGGTTTCAAATAACTTGACATGCCAAATGTTTATCACTCTAGTATCTGGAGGATTAGCATTAAATCGTTCTCTTAATTTGCTTTTCAAACTCCTGATGGCAGCAATACTATACATTATAGTATTATCGTTATCGTGATACCCGGTGGCTGATAAACTTCTATATTCATTAGTAGGGACTCGCTACTGTCTAGAATTTTTCAGTAAAAAGTAAATTAAAGCCAAATTGTAATCTATAAATTTAAAAAATCAAATCTATAATAGACACCCTAGATAGTATTTTTCTCTATGTTCAATAAGAGTATGGATATCATAATTTGAATATCATAATATGAATTATCAACGCCATAGGTTGTTGTTAATGTATTAATTTAATAAAATCTATTTTTCTCTATGTCATAGGAACTTATGGAACATACTGTAAGTGTTACAGAAACGAAACGAATATTTTAAAAACACAAAATATAACAATGTTATTACTTGTGTTATAATATTATTATACTATTCTTTCGAGACAAAATTCTATGTGAGAAAAATATAACTTTTTATTAATATAGTGAAAATATTGTTGAATAATTTATTTTTACAATTTATCTTTAATTTTTATAGCATGTATTTCTCTCACATAACATTTAAGTAAAATTTCTGGTTATATATACATATATATCACCTATGATTTATATTGTTTGTATTATTTTTTATTTTTTAATACAATTCGTTGTTGCACAAATCATTCTGCAACAACTTTTTGCACACATTTATAAACGATTTATACACATTTACGATTCATATATATAGATTACTAAATAATATCAAAGAATAGATTATTTCTGTCTTTATTACTGAATAAATGTAATAAACAATATACTCCATTGGTAAATAACACATATTTGACAATAAATTTTATTTCCTTCACCTACATATTAAAAAAAACGAAGTATCTTTGAAAATATATAAATTGAACGAAACACATCGAAATATATTTTTAATTCTTAGTAAATTATTATTGTAATAATTGGAAGCTACTCAGTTTAAAGTATTAGGTATGAAAAAAGGCTCCGATATGTAGTTTAGAAAAGGTAATATTTCGATAAATGGATGTAATGTTTTGTCAATTTATAAATACACAATAAGTTATAAAAATGAAAAAAGTAAGTGCTTAATTTACCGCAAGTAGAGTGTCAACAATTGTTCCTTCCGGAATAAGCACTTTGTGATCAGAAGAGGCAGCTAATTCATCAAGACTCTGCATAAGTTTCTGGTCTGATTTCACCGTCAGAAACGATGTGAGGTCAGCTGAATATGGAGTAAAGTATCGTAGAATTCAAATGAACATAATAATATCTAATATACGAATTAAAATATTCAAATCAAATAATGAATTAAGTCTTAACAATAAAAAGAGACAATGCTATACTGTTTCTTGTCAAATAACAATTTGCTTTTTGTAAAAATTTGCAATTATTCCTTTCCTCTAAATTTAGTTCAATGGAAATTATAGAATATCCATTTAAATTTGATATAACTAATTTTGTAAGAAATGGAGAGAACGATTTGTACAGTTGCTCTATCAAAACATGACAAACGATGAAAAAACTTCAAATTAAAATAGAAACAAGCTCTCTTTAACGCTTGTATAACATTTTTCATGACTTTGATTTAATAGAGAGTATATGGTTTGGCTGCAAATCTGCATCAATAATATATAAAACAATGATGATAATTGACATTAATTACCTAATACTTTTCTCAAGAGACTTCTTACATACAGTCCAATAAATTGTCTGAATTAATTAATGTTATTTATATTCTTTTTATATATTCATTAATGTTGAGGTATGAATATCACATTACTTTATTTTTTATGAATTATTTCAAAATTTGTATACCATTTTACAAATGTTTCGAAAAACTATAAGCTAGAAAATTACAAGTATAATAACCTGAATTATTTTATAGACAATTCCCGTAGCTTCTATAATTTATTGTTTACAGAAAATTTATGTAGAAAGCACAATATATGTTTTAAATAATTTAAAATTAAATTAAACCTACATATTATTGTAAACCATTCCAATTTGGTTTTTTCTACTAATGGTGTTTGAGATTCAAATAATTAGTTCTCTTCAAAAGTCTCAAAAAAAACGTATGTTATTTATCGGGTGTTATCGATTCATACTTACCAGTGTAAGTGCTAAAAATGATAAGAGTAAAGAGCCACCACATTGCCAGAATTGTCCTAGATGACATCGCGTACGGATAGAAATCTTGACCTAATTGAGAGAAGGAAACCATGGAAACAAAATTGTTGTAAAGTGAGGTTTAATTGTTCCGTTACATGCATTTCTCAATGTCATTCAAATTGATTGCATGGTGTTATGCTAATACTCATAGAGTACACATAGAGAAATGATTCTAAAAGCGTTGCTATGGATTTTGACTCCAGAATAAATAAAATCTATTTTTGTTATTTATAGGTTAACTACAACTATAAGCATTTATATATAAAAAGTATCATTTTATAATTAATTAATAATAATATAATCAATATATTACACGATAATTAAGAAATAAATTACTATTATTGTGATTTTGTTTACATTGACGGCCACCAATCATGTCTACCCTGGCAAATGTTTTAGCATTGAAAATACCAGGAAATGATAGATTTTTTCCGTTTATAGCTGTAGTAATCACTAAAAATCTTAAATTTTAGTTTTTCCAAATGTAAAACAATAGTTTACAGGTAATTTATATATTTTCATAACAAAAATAACAATATATATTTTGTTAAATATTCTGATTTCATCATATTCATAATTTTCATTTGTATATTAACTTTCAAACATGTACATAATTATACGTACTTTTATTGTTATCAAAAAGTACTAATATGCTTGGATATATATATTTCAAATTTCTATGCTTCTGTCATTAATAAATATATTGTTTCTGTTTTATCTATTTAGCTATGCATAAAACAAATATTTATTATCATTATACTACTCACAAGCAGGCGGAGACGAGCAGTAGTACTAAAATATATTTTTTAGTTTTGTTGAAATTACAAATAAATATAAGAAATGAAATCTACAATTGATTCGAAGAATTTGAATATATATATTTAAAATGAATACATTCAAAACACATGAGTTGTTTCTTTATGTGTACTCTATGCTAAGGACGATATAAGCTTCAATTAAGCCTAAAACTAAAATGAAAAGAGATAGTTTAGTTTAATAAAAGCGGCATATTTATATGATTAATACCCACTGTTTAGATTAGTTCAGTTATTACGGTATTAGTGTAATACTCTGTATGAAATTTTGCTATTTTTATGTTGTACATATATAGGATCTTATTTCTCTAAATAATTATGTTATAGTCACATAAAATAATCAATATACATATACATAGATCGACTATCTGAAAAAATGGCGTAACAATTTGAAGAAGTAAGATAGCTGTCAAAAATAAAGATCTTTCCAGATTTTAAATTATTACGATAAAAAGATTAGTAAGCAGATTATATTTATAAATTGTTGAATATATGCTTTACATAATTATTTGAAAATGAGTTAGCATATATAGCACTTAATTTTTTTAAAATGATATATGTTGATCACACTTAAAAAATGCACAGTATTTTTTATTAAAATATTTTTGAATGCCATTCTATGTAAAACTTGAATATTTTCTATGGTTATAATACTTATTCAATAAAAATTAATTTCTACTTCGGTCAACTAAGAGACTTATACTCCTGAGAAGGAGAAAGGAACATCGTCTGACAAGATTACGAAGGCTCAATCTGGTACTCTTGAGGATGAAACTGAAAGTAAGTAGCAACATGGTAACGTTATATGTATGATCTTCTTTACACGTGTCTCTATGTCAGTAAAATATAAATATGTAAATTGTATTAGTCTAAAATCAAGGATAAAAACATAGTTTTATTTAATAGAATGATCCTAACGTTCAATTTATTCGATCTTTTAACTACTTTGTTTCACGTTTCGAAAACTAAAACGATTGATATAAATTTTGTTTAAGTTAGGAACAATACAATTATCTACCGAATATTCTGTTAGCAATGCATATTTTAACAATGAATTGTGTGACTGTATTCTGCTTTAATAGCGATTAAATGGTTTCACTTCTAGCATGGGGCTAGCAGCCGAATAGTTAAGTGTGATTGCACGGTAATCACGAGGAAGATTGGTTCGAGACTATGTTTAGCTGTTGAGATCAAATAAAATCGAAACCTGGAAGTGATTTACAATAATCTTTTTAATCATAAATATTTTGATTAAAACATGTATTTATTCCCCCATTATTTATGAATATTGCTACATTACGCACTACTCACAATTTTAATTCGTGTAGAAGTTCCAACTCTCAATAAAAGAAGGTCATCTGAAAAGGTCAATATGGCACACGTTGCTTCTTGTCTTCCCAAGGAGATGGCAACAGGTACGAATTGACTTTCGAGACTAGTAAAGATTACTCATAAGACGGAAATAATCTTTATACATAGAAGAAGGAAATTTTTGATAAGTACAATATTCTCATTAAAAAATAATGATTTTATTGAAAAGGTAGCCTTCTGGAGACTGGTTTAATTGGGACATGTTTCTAATTTAAAAGTGATATTTATATCAATTTTTTTCAGAGAAGGAAGGATCCACATGGAAAGATTCCGACACCGATAAAGGCATCGCTTCCATTCATTCTATTCAGAAAAAAACGATTAGCGCTGGTAACTAACTGTCTTACATTTCATCAATTATGTTATCCAAACCATAGCTATAAATATATAACTTATTAGTTAACATTATCAATAGCTGTTTTTCACGTAATTATTAAAAAAGGATAAATTTAAATAGTTGGTTTAAAAATACAAATGCAGATTACTAGCAGTATAGGATAAGCTTGAAAGCACTTTTTCGAATTGATGGCCTTGAATTCAAGATTGTAATCGTACGGTCGAACCATTCAAGATTGCAACTGTAGGGGTCGAACCATCCAAAAATTGTACCCGTACAGTCGAACCATCCAAAATTGTAACCGTACCGTCGAACTACCCAAGATTGTAACCGTACGATCGAACCATCCAAGATTGTAACCGTACAACCATCCGTGTACTAATTTTGTCATATATTTTCTGTAATTACAATAATTATAATAATTCATTACTATATATACAAAATAATTCTGACACTTTCTATATATACAATGGGTGAGGTTATGTTTGGTGTTAAGTCTGGTGCTAGTGTTAAGTCTGGTGTTAGTGTTAAATCTGTCTCACTAAATTTGTACATGAATTTAACACCAACTTAACACCGAGTTAATACTGACTTAACACCAACTTAACTCCGAGTTAGTACTGATTTAACACAGACTTAAAATTTTGATATACAAGTTTTATTTCATTACCTTGTTACTTTGATACCTAGTCTTAGGCGTAATTTCACTTAACTTTTATATTATTTAACTTTTTTTGTTTATTTTACCCACATTGCATTATGTATATTTTATGTTATTTTAATGTATTAAATAATATCCTTCACAATGATAAATACTACGGTTACCAATAACGATTTTCTTCTTCAATCTTTATAAATTCGACAAAAAATAAAACAATAAAAACATTCCGTTTTCTATATAATTGTAACTTTAAACAGTAAAAAGATGCAGAAAGCAATGAACAGATTTATGTGGACAGAGAGTAGGATGGAGAGAGTGCTGGAGTTAGTAATAGAGAGAAGGAAAGAGTTTCTAACGAAACTAACACTAAACATAACCTCACAAAAGTTTTAATCTCTGAGGATTCGGTGTTAGAGATACAAAAAATATACATAAAACCACCAAGTCTATTGCGGATTGAAGTATTAGCACCCTATTAAATCTGATTTAACACCAGATTTTGCATTAAAACTTACTTAAAACTTTTTTTGGCTTAAATCCCAACACTTTTTTATGAGGTCATGTTTGGTGCTAAATTTGGAGTTAAGTCGGACTTTACACTAACACTGCAACTTAAAACAAACATAACCTCTCCCATTGTATATACGAATGTGTATGTATGTATATATTATGAATACTCTAAATATCTCTCTCTATGTTTATATTTATATAAATTAGAATTTGATTTAGTTAGAATTTTACGATGAATAAATATATATCAATTTTTAAAATATTTTTTTATTGGCTGTTTTAATAAAAATAGTAAAATTAATTTTTATTATATATAGTTATATAAAATATTTGATACAAAATATAAATATTATCAACAAAAATATTGAAGGACTACGCGATAAAAAAAAAAATTATTTCATGTATTACAAAAAAAATAACTTTATGATAAAATTTAAACTTTTATACTAATAATTACATTTTACATTTACAATTCTAGATTCTGAAAGGCAATGTAACGATCGACCCCCAATATCCAATAAAAGGACCCAATCTGATGGTAGTTATATCTTATTTATTTATATTATGTGCTCTATGCTGGTGGATTTTCCCCGATTTAGCACCTCTGATATTAATATGCAAATTACGTTTTCGTTGTTTGTATATTTCTATTTTTAGTGTACTACTTTGCAATCCGGTCGTTAGTAGTCATGAGCTAGCGTAGCTGATGAGGCCTGATATTGGCCGAAACCGGTTCTGCGCTGTTCTGACTACTTCTGTACTGGCTCTGCATAGTAGTTATATCTTATGTGTAATACTCTATGGTATAACATTTATTAAGACTTTAATTAAAATTTAGGTTTTCATGCAAATGTCTTCATTTGTGTTTTTCATTCAATTGAATATTTGCATTGATCAAAGTTGTAATTTTATCAATAACAAAAAATGTAATTTCATCATCTTATAATTTTTGTATCAACTGTATCAATATTTTGAGCTATAAAAGTTATAGATTAAAATATTAAAATATATGCATATTAATTAAAATAAATATAAAATAGATGTATAAAGTATTATATCATAAATATCCTATAAATAATTATTTATATTAAAATTTATTTCATACAACGGATCCTAGAAAAAATAATATATATTTTTAATTTATTTAATATAAATATTTTATAGTTAAAGACTATAAAGGCACTATTAGAATAACTTACAATATTCCCTGATATAATATATATTTTTATTGAATATTTGAATTGATCAATGACATTATTAATATTACCCATTGTACATATGTTTGGAACTGTTGTTTATAAATGCCCAAATCTAAATCTTGATTTTTATCTACACATAAAACTCGTAGCTTTAGAACGAAAATGACACAACCCAAAGATTTTGATGACAAAAGGATATCTTATTATTACAAAAAATATTTTAAAACAAATTATTTACGCGATGGAAATAAAAATAAAAATACAAAAACAAAAGAAATATTGGTTTTGACAAGTTCGTTACATTTAATTTATCCTCCAAATCGTTATTCGTATTTGTGGTAACCTTCTGCTCCGTGATGGAGATCTTGTTGGCTTCGCTTTTTGCTAGTGTCTCGTTGTCAAAACCTACTTCTGTATAATCTCTTATTAACGATCGTGTATCTTGTTCGGCAAAAGTTAGCTCAGACTCTTCCAGCCCCTCACCAGTGAACCAATGGACGAAGGCACGGCGTGAAAAGAGATGGTTAAATTTTTCGGTGAGGTTCTCCCATTTTGGACGAAGCGCTGTACTATTGGACAACATTGCCACTGAATTAAGTGTCTCACCAATGAAACCAGCGGGAAGATGAAATGGAGATTCCTTTGAAATTACAATTTTAAATCCTGTTGGGCACCAGTCGACAAAGTTGATAGTGGGTTCTCGTTTCAGAGATATGACTGCCTTATTTATAGTAGCTGCTGAAATAGGACCGCGATAGAGCAGAGAGCATGCCATGTATAGACCATTCTGCGGTTTACAGTTGACGAAAAAATTCTCAGGATTAAAGCACTGCATTGTAATGTCTTCAATGGCATTCACACTGTGATTCTGTGTGTTGCGGGAATATAATGGTCCATAAGAACAAATTGGATAATGAACCCTTGGATATGGTACGAGGTTAGTCTGAAATGTACTGAGATTGGATTCTAGTGGTCCTGGGAAGCGTATTGGACTAGTTATACTTGAGGCCATTTGTGCGGTGAGTCGGTTAATGTTAGTAAAAGTAGGCTGATCCAAGTTGAGGCTCTTGTTACAAATGTTATAGAGGGCCTCATTGTCTACCAGGAAACTTACGTCTATTTGATCGGAACATGTTGTTGACCCAAGTAGACTATTATAGGGCTCGACAATGGAATTGGAGTATCGTTGAGAGGGCATCACAACCATTTCTACTTTCGCGGATTTCGGGTATGTTTTCGAAATGTGGGCAAGCAGAAGAGATGCGAATCCGGATCCAGTCCCACCACTCAAAGAACGGTAGACAATAAATCCTTGCACATTTTTGGATTCCTCCACGAGACGTCGAATAACTTTAGTTGTATCGTCAAATTTAGTCCGTCCAATTGTGTTTCTACCTCGAGCAAAATTGTTAGCTGCATCTTCCTTTCCGGTGACAAGATAATTTGGATGAAACAGTTGACGATAATTACCACATCGAATTTCATCTATAAAATGTAATGTATCTAATTTAACATTTTTATTACATTGTAAATATGCAAAATATATTATACAAATGTATATGAAAAGAACTTGTTGCATAATAATGGTATATGCATATATGAGAACTTTTAAATTCGAAATAGCTATGTAATGTTAATAAACGTCCCTTTTAAATATGCCAAAAGTCAATTAAAAACTAAGGTCAATAATAGAGCACTGCAGATGTGAACGCCAATTCAAACTGCTTTTAATTGTAACTTTACTGCCCAGATTCGATGTTTATAATTACATACATATATATCATATACGTACCTACTTATATTTATATGTCGATATACAGAGTGCGTCAAAATCAAAAATATGAAAGCACTAAACCAGCTGTATTTTATGAACACGCATATAAACACATATATTATATTGATTAATTTCTATGTCCTAACATGAATTCCCATAATTTGCTTATCTATTTTTTAGACTTTTTACTTACAAAGAAACTACATAAAGAACAATATATGTCAATTGTTTTTCAAACAAAATAGAGCTAAAATATAACTTAAGTGAATTTAATTTCAAATACACAAAAAATTCAAAAACGCTTATTGGATAAATTGTATTTATTTATTTTAATTTTAGTGAATATTTAAAATATGTTTTAAAGTATCACACAAGTCTACAAGGTATTTCCAAACAGTGTTTTAATCCATGTAGAGTGTTGATTGTTGTTATGTTATATTTAGTTTTTTTAATTAACGCATTCTCACTCAATATTTTGCCATGGACTCTTTGTACTTTATTCTTAAATCTTTTTTTAAATTAAATAAAAAGCTAATAATAATAAATTATTCTGCAAATATATTATGCCCTATACTACTATTATAAGTAATGTCTAATTTTTGAAGCTAAAATATGATGTGTCACTTTGTATTGTTAGTTGAAGCTTTGATATTTGATAAACGGAAAAAATGACATAATTATATTAACAATAAATTAAATTTACGATAAGGAAATAAAATATTCATTAAATAAAATAACTAATAAATATACACCATGTCCAATTGCAATGTTATCGTGTTTTCATCCGACCTTCCATAACTGTTTTAATAATCATTATAATGAATTCATATTGAAATATATGATATATATTAAAGTAAATACCTATAACTGAGGGCTCTAAGTCCACAAACAAAGTCCGAGGAATAAGTTTGTTGCAGACGCGACTGGACTCCGCAAACATAACATCCGTATTTCCATTGTCATAGACAACTGAACTGTGGTCATGAAGTAGTCTACCGTCGACTTGAATCCCGTGCTCCAGACAGAAGAGTTCCCAACAGGCGTTGCCAATCTGGACTCCTGCTTGCCCGATGTGAATAGAGATGATTTCCCCTTGCTATGGAATGAAAAATTTTAAAAATAGTAAATGTTTTTCGTGATGTTAATGGGGAATAACGCATAACGAAGATAAACACGTTTTACACCATGATAACGTTTTTAATTAATTGGTTTCAATACTTATTTAAGCACAAAATCCATTTAAACTCCATTCATTTCCATTATAATATTTTTATCCAAATATAGCATATACATTTTATACTGTTAAAATACTATTGTAAATATGCCTTTTGTCTGAGTAGCTGCATCTTTTAGAAAGTTTCTCACTGAAGGTCTGCCGTTTTGAAATAATTTAGATTGGTATATCTATTATAATAGGATTAAACTGTCTTTTTATAACCACTTTTTTATAACCAAATAGTTTAAATGGTTTAGACAAAAAATTAAACTCTAAAGAAGATTTCGATATTTAATATCGAATGAAACGAAATAATTACATATATCTAACAGGTACATTTTTATATGTATATCATTATATAATTATATTACGTCAAACAAGAACGTAATATTAACTTCTGGAATTTTTTATTACAATTTATTTTATTTATTAATTACTTTGATCAATTACCAATAATAAATTCCAATTTAGATCCTTTTTTATTCTAACATCTGTAAAAAATCAAATATGGCCTCCTTCTTTAGTGCCATTTTAAAAGAAATAATTATAATTAAAATTACAATTAGTGAACTATAATTGTTTGTATATTAATAATTATAAATATAACAGTTATAGTTCAAATTAATTTGAAATGAATTTAAAATAATTAATTCCTTATACATTATAGAAACTTTAACCAAGCTATCATAGACATACGATTAATATGTAAATATTTATTAATAAATAAATGACTTTGTTTTATTAATAAAGATATACCTAATAATGGTTTTATTACATTACTGAAAATGAAAAAGGTTTTTACTCTACTAACAAAAGTTATAATGAAGTGAAAACATTAAACAATAAATTAAACACATTTTAATTCAAACACGTTTCAAGGCAACAATGACCTCTCTTGAGGAACAATAAATTTGAAATTCGATAATACTGAAATGTCAGGTCACACCAATTTAATATTTTTGTTTGAGGCTGTAGATGGGACATTGTTGTCTCGACACGTGTTGTGAATTTAAATTTATTTAAGATACAATTGAAGTTTGCTTTGTGCGCTATACTTATAGTTGAAAATATAGAATAAAATAATAATCGAAATACTGCAATAAACTTTGTTTATCAGCATCTGACCTTTCGGAGATCCACTCTCAATAGTTGAAGGACTAAATTAATGATATATAACTGTGACAATAAACTATTATATGATAATGATGTACCTGTTGCGTAAGATATTCTTTTAGAATTATTAAACATTGTTCAAGTGAAGAAACAGACAAATAAAGTATTAAAATGTTTCTACTTTTGTATTTAAGACATACTCTCATCGAACTTTTAAGTAATAGTCATGTTTATCTTGTAAATAATAAGTTTACTATTAGTATGTAGTATGTCAATATCATGACATTAACAACTATTGTTATATTTATATATCTTTAAGCTACTTAAAGAAAACTTGAACAGTATTTTCTAGTATATTTTCTAGTATATAAAATACTGATTTATTTACCTTGTTCGACATTCTCCTTTGAGCAGATGTTAAAAGGCTCTAATTTCCTACTTTGATGGTAAACGATCCGTGTTGGTCAGTTTTTGCCCTAATAATGAAAAATAAAATCAATTGAATGAAAAGCTATTTAAATAAATCAATTAATTACATTGAAATTAATTTGTACAGTTGTGCTGTTTTTAGTAGTGCAAAGTAATATTTTTTCACAATTTTCACAATTTATGACACGTCCAGCATAATATGCTGTCTACTATTTTGAAAATATATTGTTCTAAAGTAACGCAAATAAAGATATATGAAACTTTACAAGAATTGAAATTTATATTATCTATTGTAATAATAAAAAAAATCTCTTCACTTAATAGCATAGAGTATTAATAGAATATTAATTACACTGTGCTTATTATAGTTTATAACATCGTTTATAATATTCTATACTATGGATCTAAATTTCCTTTCTAGATTCTTAAACTGAGTATTTTTAGAAAACCTAGTTGCACATTTTTTAAAGGAATAGTATATTAATCTTTTAATTACATTTCGGCATTACAATATAATATATATATATATATATTACTAAATACATTTAACCCCCTGACATATGGAATAAACGTATTTAATATGATATAAGTACCTATATATAGCTAGGTACTTATATAGGTACCCCCCCTCCCAATCCAATTCCAATGGAGTATGCATTTACAGGGAACAATGTACGGACGCGCACATATATCTAAGCTCATTTTGCATTCCGCCCATTAATATTAGTTAATCATTAAGTAAACATTGATCAGTGACGTGCCCAGGATTTCAGTAGGGGAGGTGTGCGGCCACCCTGGTGGGGGCGCAGTGACGTTCTCAGTATTTCAGAAGGGATCCGCAAATTCTATCATTTCCGACTTGTAAAAAAAGTGTAGTTTAAGTATCACACAAAACTATCCTATTTAATTATATATTAATTTATTTTATATAAATGTATAGGTTTAAATAAAAATTGATTTATTAAATTAAATAATACAGGTCGATATAACTAATAACTAATAACTTTTATATGAAAATATCAATCATGTTTAACAGTATAGGTATATATTGTTAACCACGTAGTAATGAGTAATTAAGACTGGTTCATAGTCGTGTAGTTGTCGTTGTAGTTGCCGCTGCCGCTGCCGCTGCAGTTGTAGTTGCCGTTGCAGTTGCCGCTGTCGCTGCAGCTGTAGTTGTCGTTGTAGTTGCCGCTGTACTAGTCAGTTCATAGTTCGACTACAAAATTTATGTCTTCTTTTCTTATTGGTTTACATTATTACAGTAGTAGATATGTATAGGTATATTGCTATAATATAAAATAAAATTAGAG
>JAYRBW010149210.1:0-14466 GCA_036023295.1 Invenusta paracnida | reverse complement strand
TCTCGTTCAAGTTTACTATTTATGGCTGGTTTGATTTTGGAGATCCAAATTGCTTCTTTGAGGCGCAGATTTATAGTATTCTTGTCTCTTGCAAGGATAGACTTGCATACTTTTGTATGTTTGAAAATGGAGTTAAAAGTATTCTGAGTGTGTTGTTTGTATCGTTGATGCAATTTTGTGATTGTGTTGCCGATGTATTGTACTGTCTCTTTGTTTTTATTCATATTTTACCGCACTCGATATGGGAAGTTTTTCTTCTGAAAATTCGTGAAAAAATTTACTTATTTTAAAGTAGCTTGGGTTTTATCTGTCTAAGTATTAAGAATGTTATTATATTTTGCTTTTTAGGTATTGTGTTTCTTGATGAAGAAGGAAAGTAATAGTTGTCAAAGTACTTTTCACTTTCTAAAAAATGAAATTGTTGAGTCTCATAATATAAAAAAATCATTATTCCGACAAAATAATTAAATAAGAACACGAAGAGCCAGTAATAATAATAATACACATAGAGCCAGTTTACGAACAGATTTGAATCGATATTTCTTTATTTTATTAATAAATTAATTTACTCTAAAGCGTTGACTACAATCAGAGTACTTCATTGAAGGAAAAGAAAGATTATTATGTGCTGAAATTTTACTTTCTGTTGTGGAAGTACACCTCTATTCTCTAAGATCACACTTACACTCCCAACAAAACGCTGGTTTGCATTGTATTATACTGTACATACACCGGTGCTTGGTCTTCACTTCTTGGCTACATAACGTCGTCGTGTTTGAAGAACATCTGCCGCTAACATTCGACTGCATTGTAGCGTCCCCCCTTGTTGGAAGATCGACATGGCTTGAGCCAATCAGTGTGCTCCACCACATGCGTGCAGAACAGCCCTACTTAGCCTGGCACCTTTGTAAAGGTGTCTGTCTCATTTTGCCTGTTAGTGTTGCCACATAATAGTATATTATACTTAACTGGATATGTTTACTCGCTACTAAATTATTACTAAGTAAGTGAGTATTATAAACGAATTTATTTGTAAGTGAACTAACTGCCTATACTTTCTACTTAGCGTGTATTATTGTTAGTGAGAATACCTACCTACTAACCTATAGCTAGCTGCTGTTAATTATTTGACGTGGCTACTTCTCTTTCTCCCTCTGCTTATAGCAACAATATTGTTAATAAAATATGCTGTTGATTTTTTTTTCTAGTACTTATTATAGAGGTGTGCGAATATTGTACAGCTAGGAGTAAAAGTTTAACATTTAAAACTAAAAATAGTGTGTTCCTATTATTGGCAAAATTATTTTATTTCTAATCATTTTTGTAAATGAATATTTATTCATCGGTTGCTTAGTTTCCCAAATCTAGCCGTTAATATATTTATTTTCTACTCTATCTCAAGCTGTCGTGTGGGAACTTACGGGGCACACTGGGTATATCGAGAATGGGTGGTTGTTTTGTATAATTCCATGTCTATGTGATTGTCCCCTCTCCCTGGATAACACCTCAGACATCAACAAGTTCCTCTGGATGGTCCGTATTGGAGGCAGCACTCCCGAGGGAGCGCACATCAAAGAGCGCGACTACTACACGCCCCAGGGCGAGTTCCGAGTGGACAAGCTCGGTTCCAAGACCATGCTCAACTGCCTCATGTACAAGATGAGCTTCTACCGGTTCGCGTCGGTCTACACTGAGGGAGGTGAGTGCTTCTTCCTGTTGCTTTCGTTAACTTTGCACTTTCCTGCTTTATCCATACCCTAAACATACACCAACTGAATAATTTAGTTTATTACTTCACAAAGTACAGTAAAAATATGTGTACTCGAAAATATGAAGAAAAAGAATTTCACTATCATTTTGGCTTGGTGTTATACTATAGCTACTTTACAATTATAATATACTAGATTTGTTATAATAATAATGTAAAGGACCCATTGTGCTGTAATTAAAAACGGCTTAACCTGCATTCGAAGAAGTTTAAGATAAGAAAGGAAACGTGGATTGGTATGGAAGAAGGAAGCAGCCAATTCCATGAACAATAAATAATACGGAAAACCTACTATTTGGAGAAATTAATATATTTAATGAAAAAAATACGACGTTTTGTGTCACTCAGAGGCAATTGTCAAGTAACGTAATTAATACTTCAGATTGATAAATAGTACAGATACCTGGAATTACGTAAGAAATAGCCAATGAGAAGAGCATTAATTAAAAACTGCTAGACTAAGACTAATATTGAAATAAATGGCGATGAATATATTATACGGAAAGCTCGAATGACGTAAGAAATAGCCAATCGGATGAACTTCAATTATAAGAAAGACGTAGGTACATTGAATCAACATTATATGCTAAGTAATTACATGTTCTTTTGCAAAATAGCCGAAACCATATATGACAAACAACAAAACGGGCAAGTCCTACATCAGGGCATTGCATAAGATTAATTACAATTGAGTAAATTGATGGCAAGTTAATTAAACATTAAACAAACCGTTGGTTAAAATATTTACGTTAGCTGTAATATTATATTATATTATTTAATTTATTTATTCATTAAGTGGGTTCTCACTATTGTGGATAAGTATATTTATAAAGCTATGTTTCCATTTCATTATTCTACCAGACTTGCGAAAACTATGTTATGTAATTACGATTGCTTTGAAATAAGATCAAACTTACTGCTTTCTCAAATTATGATTGACGCATCAACTTTTTATGCAGGCTTTTCTTTATTCTTAAGTGCCCATTATTACTAGCTAGCTGTATTTCATGTGTTTATCTTAAACGTTATGTACTGGAGGGAATCCGAAATATTTATTGTTTAATCTTTTTTTAAATATATTTAAAAAGTTGTACGTTCATAATCATCGAATGAGTATAGGAAATCATAGTTCACTTAATACACCATAGAAATTCGTTTGCTTAACTTGAATTTTCAATTAATCCATGTTTTTGAACAAAAAGCTACATTTTTCAAGTTCGTATATTTTGCGCTAATTGTTCTTCTATACACAAGCCATTTCCTCGACTTACATGACGTGCTGGTTTCCAATAGATATTCTTGATCTCTTTTTTGGTGTATTATTAATTCTTTTATTTCTAGTATTGTAAAGTGTCCCCTAATATTGCTGTACCTAATAATGATATTATAATAATTGATCTATTTTTTTGGGAATGTCTCTGTTAAGTTTAAGCAAACTTTTTTTAGTTTACGTAAGCAATTTAATCTAATCGCTAAACTTGTTTTTTCCAGTTGTAAGATTTGTGATTAATTGTCTCTAGAAGATAGCATTCCTGTAGCTCTTCGTTCTGATGTGATTTATAACTTTTATTATTCTGAGAACAAAGGGTGCAATAGATTCTGTAAAACTAAACCGCTCTTATACATGTAAATCACATTAAAGAACACACATCTCTCAATCAATGAGCCCATGTGCTATTTTGGATACTGCTAAATGTAAATTATATTTATTTCAAAGAATCACTTAGCATATAATTGTCAAAACATTCTAGTTTGAACATTTTAAAACTCTAATTAATTTGATCTTTATTAGTATGTGTTTAGTTTCTTACGTTTTATAAATATGTACATTGATTTGTAGGCATAGTTTCGCAATGTTTTCCTTGGTTGTGCCGTCGTGTTGCTTGCAGACTTGCAGCGAAACAGGTTGCGTTTTTAAAAAATGTTTAGTTTTACAAATCAATTAAATCCACCGTCCAGTTAAAACACAAGTGTTTTGGGTTTTATTGCGATTTTACAAGAGTGTGAATTTTGGATCGTTTTTTTTGCATCATCTGTATATTATTGATTAGTCCACGCTACCCTGTCATGCCTCTTTTATTAAGCGGTATAGGAAACTCATGAAAACTTGGAGAAAATAGTAAATTGTTCAGTTTTGTCTTGAGAATATTTTTTTCCACGTAATAAGGTTTTACACATTCAGTTTGTTCATATTATGAGATGGAATCTTCCAAAGTTTTAGTCAGTTGAAGCTTCTTTTGTTAGCATTATTTTGGATAAACTGACTTCTCAAGTGAAGAAGGCGACCAGGCAAAAATCATGATTGATAAAAATACAGAAAGATATGTTTATGATGTTGAAATATTCTATGCTCAGTGGTTTAAATCATCATTTAAGACTGGTGTTCAATTTTAAATCGTTGAATATTTATATTATTTTTATTTATTGTGTAATTATGCGTGTTTTTGTAGATAAGGCATACGAAACATCAGTCATCTGCAGGGCCATACATTTTTTGTCTTAAAATGTAAGTAAAATTTTGCCGGATAGCCATGGAAAATATTGGTCTTGCACTGGTCTAAACATAACATACTGGAATCATTTTCAATTCTTTTGTTTTATTATCTGCATGAAGAGAAACTGTAAGAGACCAAGCTAATATCTTCTAATTTTAGAAACTCGACAAGTATTACTTACTCTCATTTGGCTCCGCCATCCTGGATATTTGCCTGTTCTGTTAAGATCCGATGTCGGGTCACCTGTGGAATAGTCATCCTCCAGTTAGTAGTCTGGTAATCTAGATAAACTTATCGGCATCATAAGCATCGGTGCCTGCTCAGGCTGGAGTAGACTGGGAAACTGTCTAAATTGCATGTGTCGATTGTGTCCAAGAGAAATGTCCACTACTAAAGATTCTTCTAATTAAAGTTCATCCCTCTACTGTCGAGCTTGTATTTGAAAGCAACCACTGCTTTTATATCCATAAATTCATGTGGAAGGTGATTCCTTCGCGTAGATAATTTCCAAAGAATATGTCATAAATAATATAGAGATCATCTAACTTTCTAGATTATTGTGTTATCCGTTTTTAAATCGATTTAGTCGTTTTACTATAATCCCCAATATGGCAGAAGACGCTTTTTTAAATGGCTAAACCTGACCATTACACACTTTAATAGATCAGTGTTTACTCCCATCTTTCTCTCTCTCTCTCTCTACATTGTCAGGCAAGCCCACTGGATACGATCGAGTCCGCAATCAAGAGATCGGGAACAAGGACTTTGAATTGGACGTCTTAGAGGAGGCCTACACAACGGAACACTGGCTGGTGCGTATCTATAAGGTGAAGGATCTACAAAATCGGGGGACCTAGGTTTCCTCCTGCCAACCTACCTTCTGTGTCTGCATCCTTATACAATCAACTCTCGCAGACCTGACATTATACACGCATTCGTCAGTCCTGTCTGTCTTTGTAATGTCTGATTTCATACATGCCGCCGTCGTCGTTGTTGACTGGCTGTAGGCAACCTTACTAGTAATGAACTACTTATTATTATTAGACACACGTTTTTTGCAATTTTTCACTCCGAAAGTGGCGCAGATTGAACCCTCTTTTAAATATGTAACAATAAATGAACGTTCTCCCGAAAAGCGCGATCATCGATAATAAGACCGAAGAAGAAACGACCAAAACACTCCTATTTTTTATTTATTATTACTCTGTACTACTAATGTATGTACGTACATTAATTTTAAGCAGCATAAATGCACGAGCGGTTTTTTGGCTATTTGTTTGATTCCTCTGTCTATTTTGTTCCTTCTTACTTTTGCACCGCGTTTGTGTTCTGAAAAGATGAAATTTTGCTCCCTATTCCTCGCTCCCATTTTTTTCTAATATTTTTTATCCATAAGTCAAGTCACAAGGTCCTCACATTATTTTAATTTAATTCAAGGTTGTGTATGCGGCGGGCGATAAGTTAGCTAAGGATGGTAATACTCAATTAGCAGGACATTAATGTATTTTGTTTCGTTTATTAATGATTAGAAAATATACTAATTTTGCTGTTTAAAAATAAAGGAACATAAAATTATAATAATTTAATTCTACACTACTTATACTAAATGTGAGTAGTAAATGGTTATTTGTATTTATTATTGTGTTTTGTTTTAAATTGTGTAACGGATTGAACATTTCACTATTATTATTGTCTTGCCGCTTCTATTTTTGTTAGTATTATATTACTATACAGTTAATGCTTTTAAAGCCCTATGGGTTTACCATATTGTTTATATATTCGTGGCATGGGTTAAAAATGACTGCTAACAGTTCAGCAAGTACCAATTTCAACGATTTTTTGGGTAATCCTCTACGCATGTGTAACATACAGCCAGGTGTAAAAGCGGCTGTAATTATTGATGTATACAAATGTATGTGTTTTCTAATAATTGTTTGTTCAGCATCATACTGGTGGTTTATAAAACTAACTAGTATATTAATAGTTTTACCGGCCTTATGTACAGTGAATGTTGTGTAAATTAATGTAACAATATTATTCTCCAACCATTTTGTGTGTTTATGTGTGTGAGTGACGGTTATATTTCTCTTCTTCACCTTTTTGTCGGAACAATTTATTGGCATTCTCCATGAATTCTTTCTTTAGCGTGTTATTGAAATTGATTGATTGAATAAAGTGCAAACAATATCATCAAATTCTTCGCTTGTCTTTTGTAAATCATTTTTCAAATATGAAAATATCTAATTTACATACAAGTACTTAGTTAAACAGTAAACGTTTAGTGTCAGGCTATGCTTATACATAATTTATTTATTAGAAAGTAGAGCTATTAACAGATTTCTTAAACTCTAATAAAATATCGACAACAATTCAGTATGGTACATACAAAGCAAATAACAGTTAGAATATCTAGGGAATTTTTAAATAAAATAAAATGTTAGTGGGACTTCTTTAAAAAATGATTCGTGCATTTTACGTGGCTTATTTTTGCAGCCCTGTAAATATGGGCATGTTATGTTACATACTACTAAGTATTATTTATATAGATGTACAGTTATTTACTGAAATACATAGTTAGTTAGCTGATTATATTAATAAAATGCAGGTCATTTTCAAAAAATGAATGACTGCAATGTATTGCTATGATTATAGGCGTAGGGAGATCGAGCGTAACAACTTACTGTCTGAAAGAGTATATATAGAGTAGTGTATTAACAGAAATTAAACAATTATTCTTCAAATATCTCCAAACCATTTTTTTATTTCATATGCCGCGATAACGTATCAGTATATTTTGGAAAATGTTACTTAATTAACATGAATAGAAAGCCTGTTTACGAAAATGTTATATTTCTTAGTTTATAACGAGTGATGATTTTTTATCAAATTAAGAGGTAAAACATTTAGTACCCGAGCTGCTTCTACAAATTATGCTCAATGGATTGCTACTAACTTGTGATCGAAAAATATGTAATTATTGCATTGCGCAACCAGTCACAAAATGAGATTTTAACATTTTCCTATTATCCCATTTAAAGAATACAGCAACATGTCCGATTTACGCGAAAAATATTTTTAATTGATGTATTGTACATCATTTGAATTCTTCGTGTATTTCATACATTTTAAAACACAGACCATATTATGTAGTTTCCACATGAATTTAAATTAATTGGATCCTATATATGTACCATATAATTTTGACTATTATATTTATAACAAAAGGGTCCGGATTGATGCATTTAAATGCATGTGGAAACTATATAATATGTTTTAAAATTCAAATGATGTCAATTAAATAAATGTTATCAATCAAAAATCTGAAATCAGAACAATTTTGTAGAAATCGCCGTATGGAAAAATGTTAATTTTTCATTTTGTGTATACAATAATACATATTTTTCAATCATAATATATGTTATTCATTGAGTATAACAAACTTTTGTGCTAAAATTTTGATAATTTTCAAAATACATACATGCACAATAGCTCCCGTGCTAGTTGTATGCATATATAAAACTCCATGCTAAACTACATCTAAATATTTATTTGATGAATTAATAGACAAATGAATTTATTTTAAGTATACTTATAATGGTTATTATGTATATAAATGAAGAATTTGATAATTATCGTTTAACATTAATTATATTGTTGATTTACCCAACATAAATATGGCATATTTTCAGGACATATATATATTTGATTAGTGACCCAAATATCCTCAGAATGTTTATCAAACATGAATGGGTATATAAAACGTTTCTGCAACGCAATTATAAATATACTAAAATGACTCAGAATCAAACGTACTGATGATTATTTCTTTACATCCTTAATTTCACTGTCAATGTAATGTCTAAATAATGTAATTCACTAAATATAGACTTCAAACCTAAAGCTTTTCATTTCAAGATGATTCATACTATAATGACGTAGCATGTAAATATAGAGCATTTCAGACTTAATAAGACTTATGCAGTAGTTGTGTAACTAACATTTAATTTTACACAATTGGAACCAATGAAATTGTTAGTTATATTTTGATAAATAACAATTCTAAAGTTTAATATCATTGTATTAATAGATGGCAAACAATGTATAACTCCCCTAAATCAAAAGCATACATGAAAAACAAATACATTTAAAGTATTTATAATGAAGCGTAATTTTGAATAATCTGAATTACGTAATCTGAATAAAAAACGTATGAATAAAATAACACAAAATTTATGCAAATTCAACAAAATCGTAACTAAATCACACAAGATGAGTTAGAAATCAAAGGTACATAATATAATATGTTCATCAAAGACATCCAAGTATTGAGAGGAACGTAAATAAGTCCAAGAGTACTGTAGAACTATATCATAAATCGATGCACGGTGGGATCCTGATTTGTCATACATAAATAATCAAATATCTGTGAATAAAGACGCACAGTTAACCAATAGATACAATATACAATAATTATGCATTAAACGTAGTGGGTATATAATTCTATCTTTACATTCAAAGTAAGAATTCAACAAAAATAATCAATCTCAAGTGCTCAAATCAACCAGAAAATTCGTGGATGTAAAATGGGAGCAAATCGGGCCAGTAAGTAAACAGATTAGTAGACGATTACACTATATGAGTACAAATGGGATTAAAAGTTAGATAGGGTCATTGTTTAAACTGATTTGATTGATTTGGAATTCAAAGGGGGGGGGGGGGTAAAGTGATTAGTTGTAGGGAGGATGATTGGTGGTGAGTGTATGGTCGCTTTTAACTTAAACATATTCATAACCCTGAAGACTGCGCGACAGACAGCAGGCGAATACAATGCCGATAATCTGGATGAGACAAAATGCCGAGACAGATCCGGCAACGATGGCAATGTTGGATCTCATCTCGGTGACCAGCTTGTCAACACAACCCTGAAATGTGACGTAAACAATAATTGAGAGAGACTATCTATAGAGAGCTCTGCCTAAAATAACACGAGCGATCGTAAATTTACAAGTACACCAATTAGATATACGCAGCATAAGAACCCTTTAAATACACCAATTAAATAAATTAATTCTATATTATTATTATATCAAAAGATAGCTAATACTAAGTAACTATGTAGTATAGCTATTAGTATGAGTCAAGGAAACCACACTAAACCCACCTTTCAAATATACTGCTTCAGTATATTACTGGTGCCAAGGGAGACTAGGACAGCGCTCTTGTTAGAGCTCATCAGCTAGCCTAACTCCTGATAACAGTAATACACCAAGAAGAAGCAGTACTCTACAGCAGCAATTTGCATATTATACACGTGATACTTAGCTTTAAAGAAATCAACAAATATGTTCTTAAGAGAATCTCCAGTCACATATTCTGCAGATTTTTTTTGTATTGACATTCATGGGTTGCAGATTAATCTACTTGAAATTAATTACAAAATGCAACCCATGGATTGCAAACGCATGCGTGATTATCTTTTTTAATAAAATATTGTCAATAAATGTTAACCATGGCCCATAATATAAGTGCTAAAAATGAATGACAAAAATATAGTTTTTTAACACTAGTGAAATCGATAAAATATGCAAATTAACTAACTTGGCCAATTAGGTGAGACGTTTATTGATGAGTAGCAATTGAATACACCCTAATAAAATATACCAAATACTCAATTGGACAAACTATATTTAGAACAGATAGGCTGTTATATCTCTTAAGATAAATATTGATATTCTTTGCAATTTGAATATTATGACAAGTGGTAAAATTATGTTAAAAATAACATCAAAACTCTACTAAAATCTGATGATATCCTTTCAAGATTGGGTGTAGTCTAAATATTAATGTAATACATGTAATGTATTAATATTTGAATAATGCAATTGAACTAAATTAAAAATCTGCGTAAAATTGGTTTATAAACCGAACAATGTGTCAGTCGACTGGATTCAGCTATATCCATAAAATTATTATTGTAAAACACATTAGGTATTCAAAGCTACACACCAATTTATCTATATAACTTTGTTTGTTTTCCCACAATTTCAATAATACTTATAATAGAACTCACTTTTTAACATTTACAGAGCAGTAGAAAAGGGAAATTCACTTACATCAGTGTTGATATCAGTAGGTACTATTCCCTTGATATAATTCACATTGCAGCCAGTCTTTATGCAACAGCTGTCGACAACCCTGGTGGTATTGAAGACTGTCTCGTAGTCGGTGTAGTTGTTACTACCGCAGCATTTCAACTACAAGTATAAGGCACAACAAAATGTTACGCGGACAAAGACGAAACTTTGTTTTGAACTAAATAGATAATAATAATTAGGCTTGGGTGTTTAAAAAGAGAAAAATTACACCATTAATAATAATAGTACATAAGTTAACTCTTCGATGTTTATGATATTATGTGAGAGACTTACACCACGTTGTGTAGCATTCAGGAATTTCTGATAAATGTTATCGTGGCCGCCTGTGTTGTACTCCTTAAGGCTATCCTTCAAACCCTTCTGAACAGCTTCAGTCACCTAGGATACAAATACAATCAAGTTAACAGAAAGATTAAATCATAATATCCGATACACATACAGCCTACAACAAAATCGAAGCCAAAAGAAAACATGTAAAAGAAATAGCAACGAAACATGTTCGGCAGCCAAACGGAATACATATTAATAAAAGATGTACACGCAAATTACAAAGGCTATTAAAAAGCCATAAAAATAGAAAATTATCAAAAGAGACCAAATTAAGTAAAAGAAACACAATTATTTTAATTCCTATATAATATGATTTAAATATAAATGTTTATTTGTTACTAAACCTATGCGTTCAACGATTAAAGGTACATTTAAAATATGACACGCATAATTAAAACCCTCTACAACAATAGTGTAACGCCATTGTGCGAATTTATTGGATTTGATAAAGTCGAGTATATAGATAGATTAGTAGAGGCTCTTGCCGTTGTATCAATATTGGACACAACAAAATCTGGTGTGATAGACTGCATGTGATTATGAAATAGATAAAACGACACAAAGTCGACAACCTGAAATAGAAGCACTGAATAACGCACAAGTACAGAGTTGATCGGTGTGTACGCAAGTAGGGTATAAAGCGAATCATACATTGTGTCAAAGTACAATTTAATTAATTTATCAGTCTTATACTATGTATGTAGGTACATGGATTAAATAATAAGCTTTAATCAACATTGAAATTTATGACTATACATAATATGGACACAGCCAGAGGTAATAAAACTGCAAGATACATGTATAATGGCACAATTATTGCACAAAACGTACACTATCTATGACGTCGTGTAGCATGAAGACGAATAACAAACGTATCGAGTAACAGGTGCATGCATATATTATGTAAATCCGCTACGTCATTCTGTTCCTTAACAAAAACACACTAACCTTTGCTCTGAGAACAAATGCAGCAATTGCAGCGCCAATCTGAACAATCAATATCGCAACTAAAAGGAACGCGAACTGAAAAATGAAAGCAGTTTAATACATATTACAACAAAACTGCCAATTGAGATAAATGTTAAATTTCAGAATATACCTAATTATTCACAAGATAATTTCTTTTAAGAGCATGAATAAATTATGAATACAAAATAAACAAATTCATATTCTATTTTCTACTTACAATAATCACCTTACATAAACGTTTTTAATTGACTTACTTAATTTTTTTCAAATATCTATATAATAAAAACACCCAAAGGGTAATATTCAAGACTGTACTTCGCTTGATAATCTAGACTTGCTACGCTGTGATAATATTGTAATCGAAGTTTTAGTTTCGATTTGGCCGGCAATAGAATGGTAATAAAAAGTAATATCTTCACTTCAATTTACGACGCAAACAAGTTAGTAATAATCCATGTGTGCTCTTATAAAATATATTTGATTATGTGGTACTAATATCATTCAAATATATAATTTTTAAAATATTAGAAAATATACACGTAATAATATCAGCCGATTTCTTTGCCAACTAGGTCTGCACGATCTATATTATATGTTTAACTATGAACTTTAACCTTTAAAAAATAAATTGGGTTATTGATTTGTTTATAGATTTTACAAATTTAACAATACATTTGCTGAAAGCAGCCGAAGCATATCAGTCTAGGCAATGATTGAAATATTCGTTCAAGACAGACAAAATAAATAAAAACCAAATTTCGTTTACGTTTACTTACAGTAGTCACCATGCAGTGATTTTCCTTCATAGATCCACAGCAGCCAAAGAAGGCAATGATGAAAATGACAATCCCAGCAACGCAGATGACAATGGGAGTACCGGTATATTCTGCACCAAGGACATCGATGTAGTCACGGAAACTTGTGGCAACAAGAGCTCCAATAATAACCAAAGCAAGTCCGACCAACTGAAAAATATCAACAAATGAGACCATTTAAAATATATTGCCATCATTCTTAAATGATACATACGTATATAGCATTCGTAATATGTCAAACATATCATGAATTTATAGATCTACAACTTGAATAAGAGAATTATATCTAGAGCTTAAGTACAAATGGAAACACTGCTTTATTTTATATAAAAATGTATAGAAATAGTATCTAATAAACATAAAATAAATTTAGAAATATTCTCTAAGTATGCAAATGTTCATAATATTATTAGTTTGTATAAAAATAATTTATATGAAAATCAATTTAATGAAAATGTGTTTTGAAATGTGGAACAATATTATATCTGAAAAACTGTAACTCTTTCAGATTGTACTGGATAAAAGTTCACTCATATTTATAATGCAGCAATATATGCATTAAACATGCAGTCAAATAAAATTCAACATTAAATAAACAGATGCAATTTTGACAGTATGTTTCACATATCATATCAATATTACTAATGACTAGCAAAATTAAAGCAAAAAATCATAAATAAGTAAAATTGATAAGGTTCATGATGTTAAATAAATCTTTTCTTAACTATCTAATATAACAGATTCTTTATATATTAACTAAAATTTTCTTAACACAAATAAAACGTTTACAACAAATTGTTTGTAACTGAAATGTATTAGTAGAACATGTATATTTGTTGCAAGTAGTTAAATAATGCCATATTTTTAACAGTTCACATTAATATACTCTCTTCTGATTGTATTAGATGAGCATATAACAGAAGATATTATAGTAACATTATAGTCTTGAAACTAAGCAATATTGGTTGCTTGCTAAGCAACCAGCAAAACTCAAAGAAGATATTCTATAGCAGATGCATTGTATTCCAGCCATGTATCAAGAACAAGGCAAATGTCATATATTGACGTAAAAGAAGAAAACAAGTTTGTTGTCAAATTGTCATAATTTCTGTTTGTCTGTCTGTATGTATTGTAAAGACCATTCTAATCAACAAACTGTGTGATAACTCTTTTTGAATGTATGGCTTGTTATTTAATTGGTCGATGCATTTATCAAAAATATGTAGAGGTTAAAATCTCATGTAAGGGACAGAAAAGCATTTATGCTGATACATGTCTCCCATTTCCTGTGCATTTAACATGTTTCTGTTTTAAAAATTATTAGATTTTTATTCTATCTCATTTATATATCTCTAAAATAAAATAAAAAAACATTAAAAACTACAAGACAAAATCGGAAATGATAATTTTAACTTACTTTAAACAAATATCATTTTACCTATCAATATATAAATATAACTAAAATGCTTATAAAATTTCAATTAACATTTTATACTAAAATAAGTGTAACTTTTTAATATATAAGTTAAACAATATACTATATCTTTTTATAAAGAAAATATTTTAGTGTGTGATTATGTATATGCTTCAAATGTGTAAAATGTACTTTATACCATGAATTATATTTTTAACATAGTTAAAAAAGGTAGTTTAAGCCAAAATTATGTATTTAAAAAATCTTTTTAATTAATCCAGCAATTAGATATTATGGAGAACTTTAAAATAAATTATTATTAATCTTTATATATATATAGATTAAAAGAAAAGTTTATAGACAATTACATAGGAATGGGTAACCTTACAATGCATTAACCACTAGTACTATATACAGAGTGAGGCAAAAGTCATGCACCAAATATAATATTTATTAATATATTATTTTTGTTGACATTATTATTGACATGTTCAGTTACAATACAATGATGAAATTAAAT
>JAYRBW010149199.1:0-14466 GCA_036023295.1 Invenusta paracnida | reverse complement strand
CACCAGCCATCTTACAATCCACACTGCTTGTAGTCCTTAATACAATTGTTCCCGAACATATTTTTTGTTAGAGCTAGACGACATATAGACGACATTATCTTAATCGCCGCAGAGGCTGACCATTGTAACATTACTCCTTCTGTCATTTACACACTTGAATAAGCAGGACTTCACGCTCGCGCAGCTTCGTACTGGCCACTCTCCCCTCCTCGCTTCTTACAGGGAAAGCAGACTCCCCCTCTTGTCCATTCTGTCTCTTTCTTTCAGAAGACCTAACCCATCTTCTTCTCATTGTCTGGCTCACACTGGTCCCGTTCCCGCCTCTTAGGTAAGACACCCTCCATCAGGACTCTCTCGGACGGGTCCCGGTCCCTTTCCTTCCTCAGGGAAATCGGGGTGCTGACACGCCACCCCAACCGGAAATTAGAAGAAGAAGTAAACCATAAGAAGTCTCACCTCACACCTACAAACTATTTCGTTCTGTGGGCTTCTTCTTGATTTTACAACTCAATCTTTATGGATACCGATGTCCATTATGGGACAATATTGATCGTATATATAACTTCCAAACTTATATCTATCTGTTAGCTCTCAAATGTAAAGGAATCCTTACATGGGTAGCGTCGATGTATTCCTTAGGCTACGCTGCAACAGTGTTTGATCCGTTGTCGCATTTGTTGTGGTTTCTTTTTAGAGGTTTTCAAGGGAACCTGGAAGCCTTTCACAAGAGCCTTCTTCGCGCATTTGGATTGTCGATGCTACCCAGGTTAAGATAGCTATTGCCGACACGCTGGGCCAGGGCTCTCTCGTGTTTTTCAGATTAACCTCATCTCACAACAACAATCGGAGCTTTAGGCAGCCGGTTGGGCCATCCTCGAAGCGCGTTTCAGCGACTCCATCGGGTCGAATAACTTGGGAGTTATCAGCAGACTCAAACGGGCCAGCCCTTCCGACTGCCCAGATGTCAGTTTGTTGGGCTTTATAGCCCGGCTCAAACAACTCTCCTTTTTCTATGTGCTATTAACATTGCTGATGCTCCGTCAAGAGATACTTCTACTGGTTTTTCTACTTACACACATCCTATTACCGTACCGTCTTTATCAACGGCGTTACAAACCTGTTTATGCTCACTGTAATTGAACGTTGCTTTAAGTATGTTTATTTCCGGTTTCCCTTTATTATTGTAGTATATATACGTACGCTTTCTTGGCCTCCTATACGGAGTTGAAATTTTGTATTTGTTTGGTTTACAAATAAGTTATTAAAAATGTTGAAAATGTGCTGTAGCTTGTGGGGGAGAAGTAAATAAATTCTGGGTAATAAATAAATAAATCACTATATCTAATCACTAATATTTCAAAGTTCAAACAGCCATTATCACCAGATTAAAATATTATTACTGTTATGATGAAAATATCGCAGACATTCTCACAATATCGCATATCGCAGGTAACAGTCCAAATATCACAGTGCGATAAATATCGCAACTTATCACAACACTGCACATGTATGATTGTACTTGATATTTATTCAAGTTAAATTTAAAAAATCTGAACAGTTTGTATTTAATAACGAAGCGAATAAATAGAAAATAACATTGGAATATTACTTTTAGACTGCTTAATATGCTAAAATGATAACGAAATACTTAATTTATAAACACATAATTATGGAATGTTTATCATTCAATATTAGTTATTATATTCAATTTACGGGGCGGCGTTTATGAAATGTCTTCTATACTTTTTACCTATAATTACGTAGTATTAACGGTGGCATTGTAAACTAGTTCCTTTCTATTCAAATGAATGCGGGTTTGCGAGTTTGGGTTTCCAAATTGAAAAAGTCTTTGCAATTACTGTTGATTTATTTCTTATAAATTTTATACAACATAACCCATAAAAAAATTAAAATGTTATATAAATATATTTATTACTAGTTAACAATTTTTTATTATTATAAAAAAATCATCTATGAAACTACAAAAAGTAGGATTCAAAATCTTATTCTGCATTGATAATATATTTAAATTTGGTAGTAATTAAACATAACATCGAACTAGTAGAAACTAATAACATATTTTTAAATTATAAATCCACGTAATTCAATTCGTGATTATGAAATAAAATAGCAACGAATTGCATTAAAATAAAAGCAGGCCAGTGTTAAATTAATATTATTGACCGACGTCATCTCTATTTTAATTGAGCTGACAACCGCGCATAACCGTTTTTCTGTGTGAGCTATTATTCGTGGTCGTCCATATAAGTCTATAGGGATACAAATATACAAATATTTAAATATTGCTATACTCACTACTACAGCATTTTAGTAGTAAATCAGAGTTACGATTGTAATTTTCTTTTGTTATACATTTTGTAAAATTTAGTTTAACGACACAAATGTTGATGAAAAAATCTAGTGAAAATGGCATAAGTGTTTTAACTATCTCATATAAACAATAAATATAGTGAATGTTTACAATCACAAATCCACTAAAATTGAGTTACCTTAAACTGTTCTATCGGATCTTGCTCTTGTAAATTTGAAATTGGACTGGAGGCAACGCCTGAAAGAGAGTCAAATATAGTCATAACTTGATGTCAATTCTTTATTTTCATAATGCGGTAGTAATTTCGAATACCTACCATAAATAACTTTTCTAATTAAGGAATGAGATTGCAACGAAAAGAAAAGTATTTAAGGAATGTAAGTACAGCTTGTAAATTTTATTTAAATGTTATTTTATTCTCTTTTATTACTTTCCGTATTATTCTGCTTACATTGATTTCGAAGAGTTTGACTATTTTTATGTAACACGCTGCCTTATTAACATAACTGAAATGCATGTGATTTGTGGTCTTAATATTCGCAGAGTTTCACATACCAATGAAATGTTTCCTTATTGATTGTTTTTAGCATCTAGATTATTTAGTAACATTTTATATGAAAGTGTATTTGGTTTTAATATTTCAATATAGCCATCATTAACTATTTAGTCCAATTGACCCACCAGCACACAGTACCCACAGTGAAATAGTCTCTACTAAATTTATTTTAGCATGTAATAAAAGTATTATATAAACACAAGCAATTTTTAATTAATATATTAACTGTTGTTCATTATAGCTTTAAATTTGATGTATACATATTATTCTTATTGAAAATAGCGCATAAATACTTTTTATTGTGATAAATGTTTATCTTGCTTATTGTTTTTGTATGTTTAAAATATGATATTTTAAATGTTAAATGTAAAAATGTGCAATTTTAAATTGCAATGGCAATTGATATTAATGGCAACAATATTGATTTATTTTATACATCAAGATTCTCAACAAATAGTGATTATAATTTTAATTTAATGTGTTTTAGTATCAAGTATCAGGATTAATTTTTAAAGAATAGCGTGCATATAATTTAATATTAATAATACTTACTTATAAGTTATAAGTTATAATTATATACTGGCATTTCAATTTCAATTATTTAATAAGAATATTAATAAGTTTATAAAATTATATAAAATTAATTGCTTATAAAGTCATAAAACTAAGACTAAAGTGTAAGATAATAGGCAAAGGCATAAAAATAAACTAGATTTTAAAAAGGACAGAATTAGAAATAGTATATGTATAATTATAACTTAACAATAATATAAGTAGTAAAATTATATAACACTATCATCACTATCACTAATAGTATAGTGATAGTACCATTAATATTATAATAATATTATGTCTATAAACTAATATAAATATAATATAGTAATAGTTCATAAGGCAACATCATCATAGTCAATATTAATAGTATTTTATGTAAAATCTGGTTATATCCCAGTTTCCAGCATTAAATTATTTTTTGATTTTTTTAAACGTTTTTATATATACATAAATATATATCATTATCATATGTAAATAAATATATACATAATATATACCCATATATACTACTAAAAGCTGGTGGCTGCTTGCGTCCACAACCATACCACAATTATCAAGAATCTCTTAAATTATAACAGATGTTAAAAAAATAAAAAAATAATTTAATGTAGGAAACTGGGATATAACCTAAATCCTAATAGGCTAAAGTCTATACCATAAAAATCCTGCTCTAATTTCTATATGTTAGCATTGCCATTGCCATTAGCAATAATTTTAACATTTAGAGGATAAATATCATTTAGATTAAAAAATGAATAATGTTTAGACACATATAAAATATAATGTTTAGAGCAAACATCGACAAACTCTGGCCCGTGGGTCAAATGTAGCCCACAAAGTCCAAGCGTCCAGCCTGCCAGCCTGTTAGTAATTTACATTACAATCCAACCCATCATAGTTAATTTGCATAAGTCAATATTAGGAAGTGTATATGGGTATTGGTCAGATAGTAGTAGGCAGTAGCTGCTAGTCTTGTCTAGTATTGTATAGTATGTTGATTATATTACATTTAGAATCAGACTTTAATCATTAGTCTAATTCTAATACAATCAACATACAATACTATGCAACAAGCATATAATGTATATTTTATCATCTATAATTAGACTATTAGAGCATGAAAAGCAACTGGTAAGTGAGAGGGATATGCATGCGAGAGAGAGAAGACTGTTAGCAGTTGCATATTATTAGCGACTGAGAAAAATTTATCTTCTATAATCTATCTCCTGATTGGCCAGTTTGTAAGCTGCGTGGAGTGAATTTGACTAATTTACAGTGGTGTAATCGATTTTATGTCTTGTGTAAAACATTTTTTTCACTATTTTCAATAATTTTTTTTTTTGTCGTCTCTCATTATGCCACCTAATTTAAAGAGGAAAGTGGGTGAAGAAAATCGTGCATTTAATACTCTTTGGGAAGAACAGTACTTCTTTACTCATCGCTATGGGCAAGCTCAGTGCCTCATCTGCCTTTTTGTAACTTAACTTTTTATTAAACTGTAAAACCTCTGCTGTGCTATAGACTTTGATTTGTAATCTTTTTTATTGTTCAATTATTATAATTAATTAATCACACTATATTTATTATCTTAATTAAATTGTACTTCAACAATAACCTTTTTTATTCTCGTTTATTACTGGCCCACACTCTATTCCCATAGTTTGCATTTGGCCCACACTTTGAAAAGTTTGCCAACACCTGATATAAGTTATAGATCAAATATGCATATATAATGTTTACAAACATTTCTGGTTAGTTTATCTGAAATAACATCCTGTAGATTTATATATTCTTAATAAAACAAATAATTAGCTTAAACATATATAACATTATACTTTATAATATATTAATTATTAATAATAATTATAATATACTTTATTTACAGGAAATGATTCGTCTGTTTGGAATATACTTTATGATCCTGACTTTATGGCATTGTGGAAGTGAAGCCTTCTATATTCCAGGTGTTGCTCCAAAAGAATTTAAAGTCAATGACCCGGTTGATATTAAGGTTTGTTAAAAAGAGCATGTGTTAGTGTTTTGGTCCTTGGACACTGTAAACATTCTGATTACAGAAGTAATTTTTCAGAACTGCAAAACCAAATTATTTGATGGATGTAATATGCTTTAAGATTTATGAAAATTCGATGCTCGCCATTATTTCCATTGTAGCTACTATATTAATAAGTAAATTCTTTTGCTATAAGCTTTAATTGGAGTTATATGCATTATACATATATGTGTTAAATATTTGCATATTTATAACTATTTTGCTTATTATAATATTCTAAGTTCCGTAGTTATAATGGTCCTACAAATTTTTTTCATAAGTTTTATTTCCATCATGGTATATATAAGTTTACCAAGGAGTTTTAATAAGAAATTAGTTCTGTATATTCATTATTACATTTGCTTATTTTTATTGTATTGTCAATGAGTATGCGGAATATATAGTTCTGTATATTCAATATTACATTTGCTTATTTTTATTGTATTGTCAATAAGTATGCGGAATCCATAAGATAAACTATTTGAATTATGGTGATTGATATATTATCTTAAACTACATTATCATTTAAGATACCAGTGAACGTTTATTGACAAATTTAAAATTTGAAGTCAGAAGTCATACTTTGTACATTTTATTTGATAAAAATAGTAAGTAAAAATGAACAAATTGATGATTAAAAGAACTGAACATGACAAACAAGCTACTGCAAAAGTGAATACAAGTTGAAATTCAATACTTTACAACTTTTCAAAATAAATTGCACTGCAGTGGACACCTTTTTACATATGCTAGAACCACTTCTGAAAGAAAATTATCCATTGTTCAGCTGGAATGGCCTGCAACTGCTCCATGAATGCATGTACTACAGCATCTTCGTCACCAAATTGCATCCCACGGAGTTTACCTTTGAGATATGTATGGGAATACGAAAAATACTCATATACCAAGGTAAGGGCTGTAGGGTGGATTGGTCAAGAGTTGGATATTTCGCTCTATCAGACATTGCAAAGCAATGCAGCTTGGTGGGCTGGAGCATTGTCATGATGCAGAATGACATAGTAGGGTCGAAACTGTTGGATAGATTCCAACAATTTTGGTAGACATTCATTAATGTACCAATGGGCAGTCACTGTAAGCTTATCCGCAACAGATATAATGGGCTCCACATTGTTAGTTTGTTAGCTCATCAGTTAGCTCTATGTCTAAATTACTGATTTTCATAGAATAATAAACTGTACAAATTATGCTTCTATCTTCAAATTTTGAGGCTATCTGATGGAATTAAGTCTTGAAACTTTCACCAATATATTTGATGTAACTATAGTTTAAGATAATATATTGATTACCAATTTTGAAATAGTTTATCTTATAGATTCCACCAATTTATTGACCACCTGTCATCTATAACTATATTAAACATTGTACAAAACTGTAATTAAAATATATATTATTACTTTAGTTTATGTATATATAACTTCTGGATCTGCAAATTTAAAGTCTTGGAAAACTCACAAACAAAATATTTCTGCATGTGCATAAACCCACATGTGTTTATATTTTTTGTGAGTATGTTTCTGTTTTATTCTTTCAAATAATTGAAAAGATCGGAGGTTTAAAAAAATTAAATTATGATTATATTTTGAAATATATACACACAAGGAAGAGTATATTAACAGTTAGAAAGATGTTAAACTATATGCATGAGCTGTTGCCACTCAGTTGGGAATTTAGCTTTATCAGTGAAATTCCGGGAAAAGGTAGGGGATTTAGCTTTTTCAGTTAAATTATGGTAAAGTTTAAAATTTTTGCATGCTGCTCTAAAATAGTAATTTGTCATTTTTACTATAAACAGATTACAAAATAAAATAAATTGTTAAAAAAGTAACTTGCAAATGAAAAAAATGCATGACCAGTTTTAGTTAGATGGAGCTAAAATTGAAGAAGATAATTTAACGTCTTTTTCAAACATAATAGATTGACACACTTAAAAAATCTTTTAAATACTATTTGTTTTACAATACTTATTGACTTAAATTGTTGCATACAAGTATATTTTATTAGTTTACATGATATTCATCATGAAAATGTTAATATGTTGATCCTCCCAGCTTTTACTTAGTTCTTGAAGGTTAGGGTAACAATTTTAATTTTTGATAGGGACCATGGACTATGGATCAAAATCTATAATATTTTTAAATATAATTCGTTTTATCTATACCAAATTTAAAATCAATTCAATGATATTTGACTGCTTTATATAGGATCTAAAATTGTATATGTTCATTTTGTGTTTACTATTGGGAAGATCATAAATAATACTAAAATGGACATAACTTTTTTCTGAAAAAAAAACGTTCTTGCCAACGTTTTAGAGAATGTTTAGCACATTCAATAGCAACTTCCCCTTTAATAATAGTTCATTCCATCAATTCGATTGCAAATTATGGAATTTATTAGAATTCTCTAATTTAATTGGCTTGAGATTCCAAAATCATTTATTAAAAAATGGACTCTTATTCGGACATTATATTTAATATTCCATTAAAAAAAGTTGACCCACATCTTAATGACGTCGTGGCCATTGAAAAATTCTCATTTGACCAATTTTCGAAAAATTTACATTTTATGTAAATGAAATAATATATTATTCCAAATGATTTTTAGAACTTTGTTTTATGGAATACTAAATATCTAAGTGTACTAAAATGTTTGTTTTTTAATAAATGATTTTGGAATCTGTGACTCTAAGCTAATTAAAATTTGAGAATTCTAAAAACCATAATTTGCAATTAAATTGATAAAATAAATTAATATAGAAGAAAAAGTTGCTATTGAAAATGCAAACCATTCTCTGAAAATTTATCAGGTAAATATTTTTTTGGAAAAAGGTTAAGTCCATTCTTGTACTTTTTATTTTCCTTCCTAAGGTAAACAATAGTAATGTATGTTACATTTTAGATCCTATATAAAGTAACCAAATATCACCAGATTGGTTTTAAATTTCGTATAGCATCATGCATAGATAAAATAATTGTAATTCAAAATTATATCGATTTTGATCCATGGGAAGTCTGATCTTGATTAAAAATTAAAATTGTAATACTTAACTCCAGGAACTAATTTTGAATTCCAAAGTTTGTATTCCGATCGTTACCATATCCATGTATTGGAATCCTGAATTTGATTGAATTTGGATAATTTATACTATATTATTCGTTTCAATCTAGTTTTATCCTAATCAAAATTATAAATTACGATCCTGGATCATCAGAGTAAAGTTGAAATATTAAATTTTGTATACCACTTTAAATAGCTGATATGTCATATTCAAATTCCATCAAGATCAAACATTGCTAAATAGGTTATCTGGGTCCTCACAAGGTAAATCTGGAAGAATAACTATTTTTACATTTTCTTGATCAAATATCTTGTAGAATAATAAAATATACTTGTATGCAAGAAATCAAGTCAATACATTTTTTTGTTGGCCTCATTATTTAGTAAATTTTGATCTAATGATCACTTGATCACCAATGACTGGATCACAAACAAATTCAGAAACTGTTGATTAAATATCTCTAATAAAATTTCTTGGAAATTTTGGCCCAATCGAACAATGAGAAGTATGAATGTCTACTCCCTTTCCCCTGTGCCAGCAAAGGGTTAAAAAGTGAACTTGTATTTTATTGTATATGTTTTCTTTGAATTCAATAAAAATGTGTGGATGTTTTAGAATTTTTTATTAATGGGCCGAGAATAAGTCCGGTAATTTTATCAGACCGATGAAGTGGCAACCCTAAATATATTTAAAAAATGAACATTTTTACCGCAATAACTGTTTATGCTTTCTTGACTTCTTTTTTTATTGTTTTTAAAACAGTAGCAGTTTTTTTTATTTCACACATAACCATAATGTTATTTAAAACTAAGTTGCTATATAGTATAAAGATAGCGCGTTATTTTCACAATAATTTCCTACTATCCTCTGGTAAAATTAGATTTTATTTCGTTTTTTTTAGGCTGTCAAAGTTACCAGCATAAAGACACACCTGCCATATGAATATTATGCTTTTCCTATTTGTAAGCCAAAGAATCCTGTTGAATACAAACCAGAAAATTTGGGTAAGTTGATCTTTCTAAATGTGTGTTGCTAAATATCTAAATAACTCAGTCGACATAATACATATTATGTATTATTATTATTATTATTCGAATATTCTTCTCTAATATATCAAGATGTAAAAAAATGTTACTACATACTATAAATAATTTTGCTTTGGATTTTTTTAATTGAAGCTTTTTGGATATAGAAATTAAATAAAAATTTTATTGAATTGAAATATAATAGCTAACCAATGATGGATCGATATTTTATAGCTTTTACAGAGTTCCTACCACTTCTGGATATATCATATAAGATATCTTCTGGATCTAAAAGTACCCTCCGTCATCTTATGGATGTCCTGGAAATTTCTCGCATTAAATGTCTATACATTCTAAAAATAAATGTTTCTATATATAATATTAGAAAAATAGTTAAACAACATCGGTCTTCATATTTTCTATTATGTATTTTGGATACAATATTAGTAACACTGTGTCTTTTTTAGATACTGATATCTGTTGATTGCGTATTTTAGTGGGGCATACAAAGTGGTGAATAGAAATATCAATACTGTTTTTCATAATATGGTATTTACCAGCTCTTCTAAATATATAAAAGGTAGTGTTTATAAGACAGGAACAGGAGATTTTGGGCAATTTATACAAAGATTTCAAAATAGTAAACTATTGGTTTTCTTGTTTCGTTATTTTATCACATACACATGACATTCTAAACCACTATATTCAAAAATGTTTTATTAGATTAAATATGATCCAGTTTTATTAATTTAAGATAATCTCAATATATTGAATTAAGAGTAAAACGCGTAGTTGCTCATAAACCATATTCGATCAAAACTAGCATTTTACACTGCAGGCAAACATTTAGTAGGTGTCATAAAACAATTTCAATGGAGTCCATTAAATTGTTCTATAATTTAAAGGGACAGATTAACCTTATGTGATTCTTACAATAAATATCTAAAATGGTATATAAAATGGTTCAATTGTCTTCTGGAGAAAATCCTCGATTAATAGGTACACTTATGTATCATACTGCCTGCCGTTGAAGGTGGATTTATTTTCAATACGGTTATTCTAGTTGACATACTACATGAAACTTCTTTGGCACAACGATTTGTTTTTAATACTATCCAACTCTATAATACTGTTTACAATGTACCAATTTCAAATAAGTTAATGCAATCAGTACTTGATTATTCTTCTTTCAATTGTAAGTCAGTTCCTGTTACAGAAGAAGGCTGCACCTGAAGACACTGTCAGTCAAAAACACACGATTGCTAAATGATGAACTGAAAATTAATGATCGATCACAAAGAAAACAATTTTTAATTAATCAAACTGAAACGTACTGTAAAACGTTAAAAACTGATTTCATAATTATTGGTGCATACGTTTTGAATATTTTGTGTACTATTTTTACGGAGTTAAAAATGTTAACTCTATTTCTCTTCCATACGGTTATATACTACATTTATGTACCAAATGCATTTTTAATATTTTGTAAAGAAATATCCTAAACAATATATTAATGAAGGGGTATTTTGCACTATAATAATAAATTTTAACAATTTAATATTTGACAACTGCAGGAATTTTATGCTGAATCTAGTTTTAAATATTTTTGTCGATTGTGTACATAGCACTACACGTAAAATTATCATTAATTTCTCAGAAATATTCTTATGGTTCTTTTGAATATCTAAAGATTGGTAAGTATAAAGTAGGAATTCAGGTTTCACACAATTTGAAAGTACTTTTGAAAACCTTTGAAGTGTTTAACGTTTTATATTTAATAATTTTTGTCGCTCTTCTATAGCTTTGTAGACTGACTAAAAGTCGATGTAGTTAAAAACAGGGAGACATTTGTACATATTTATATCAATAATTTTTAACAGGATATTCTTATGCATTAATACTGCTATTAAATATTTCAAATTGCCTATATGATTAATGGATACACATTTAGTATTTTTACCTTGATATAACTAGATGGTTTTCAATTGATGTATTAAAAATGGTTGAATTGTGCATTATATATTATGCTAATTATATTTATTCAGTTTAATTTTTTGTTATTAAGGTGAAATACTGCGGGGGGATCGTATAGTAAGCACTGCGTATGAGGTCGAAATGGGCGTCTCAAAGAAGTGTCAAGTACTATGCCATGAAATGGCCTTCACTCAAGATATTACAAAGACTATGATTGTACATATTACTGATGAATACTCGTTCCATTTGTAAGTTTGTTTTTATTTGAATTTTTTTCTTTCTATGTTCTTTTTAGGATATAAAAACAACGTTTTCACAATATTTTTTCACTTCTATTGAAATAAATGCCACTAAGTTGTTAGAAAACACACCTGGAGTGTAATTGGAATCATGATAAACAAAATATGTAGGTAACCCTTAATTGAACATAACATTTTCGGTTGTTTTTAATTAAAGGTTACCTTTGTTTACGTTGTTGTAGGAAAACATTTAATGCATTATATTGTATTAATGCATACATCTCGATCTTTTTAAATAAAATAAGTATTGTATCTTATAAAAGTATTAGCTTTTGATGTATATTTATCTATATGTACATATCTACATCATTCTATTAAACTTTTAGAAAGCACATATTATGTTTCAACTTAAATTAATATTAATGAAACATATTTTGTAATAAAATTATTACTATATTTTCATATTCTCAATGCTCCAGATTAGTTATCAGTAATGTATAGTTTTAAGCTTTGTTTTATTTCATTTAAAGATTGCTGGATATTTTTATTATAAATAATTTCTTATCCACCATCAAAATAGACTAGCTGACAATCTACCGGCTGCAACTCGATTTGTCCTACCGGAAACCAACGAAGTGCGCTACGAGAGTGGTTTCCGTGTCGGCTTTGGCAAGGATGGAAAGTTCTTTATGAATAACCATCTCCGAATGGTTCTTAAATACCACACTGACGACAAGTAAGTTGATACAAAAAGTCTGTCTGGTCTCCACTAATTACATACTAGTCTTGGCCTATAACTCTTAGAAAACAGTAAACTATAATATATTATATAATTGCATCTCTGGTAGTACCTACTTTATATAGAATTAAAAGTTTGGGAATCGTCAAGGCTAATTAAATATGTCACCTCGCTCATTAAACAATTAGTTTAATTTTTATTATAATATACATGCATTTCATGTTTAAACAAAGAATACTAAGAGGAAAGTATTTGCAGATTTAGGAATTTTAAGTACTTTTAATATGTTTATTCTAACATTAACAGTATAGACTTGTTAAAAATATTATTTGATGTTATAATGTTAATAAATTATTTATTAAAAGCTTGAAAGTATAGGCAAACGTTAACAGGCAAAGGTTTTTCGGTTTTCTGTGTTTTCGGTTTTGAAATTCGAAAACATGTGAAGACAATGGGAAATCTCTCCAAAAGCAAGGTAATCATTTCATTTTGAGGAACTTTTAAAGTTTTGGTTTGTATGTTTCACCAATATAATATAAATACATGTATTGAGAAGATTAGTAAAAAATATAAGAGTATATTTACAAATGCCTGAAGATAATAAATATGACTCAAGTTCATTCTTTATTCTTATGGTCATCGTATAACTGACTTAATAGTTGCTCTGTAATTATTCCTTCATTTATATTTTTATTAATTTTGATTGTGATAACATATTTATATTTTTAATACTTTTAAGTTGTATTTCATTTTTGCAATGTATTCTATTTAAACAAAATGTATCTTTCCCTAATACCCTTTTCAGTGAGATTATGCGAATAGTTGGATTTGAAGTTGATGCCTTAAGGTATGCATAAGAAACTCTTGTGATTTGACTATTTATTTCACGCTGTAGAACTAGTTTTATTCGCAACCATATCAGTACGATTTTTTCTATGCTGGCTTTATTATTATATTTTTAAATATATGATGGTAAGGTTTATTTCGTCTGCCTAACTTCAACTGATTGTGATCAACCTAAAATAGGTTGTACATCCACGTATTAGGACGTTTTATTAAGCTGTACACTTGATATCTGGATTTTTCTCTTAACTGCAAATCACTTTGAATGTTTAAAATATCTATATGATAATATGCATTTTAAGTTGTAAAACTCGGAATATAATTTTATATTATAACTTAAAATTGCATGTGCATTGAAAACCCAATGTCATATTTTTATCTGTATTTGTTATTAATTGGTGCATAGTACTTTATTGCATTCTGTAGATGTAACGTGGACTGTGTTAACAAAGCTAAAAAAATGACGAAATATCGTCAAGGAAATATGTCAATCATGTACATTTATTATATAATTTACCTCTCCTTCATATTATCTTATCTAGAATAATCAATTAAATGAAACACTAAAGGTTTTTGTATACTAAATCAATTTCATATACAATTATGATAACAATTAAACGCTGATGCTATTTTCTTACATTGCAAATATTATTTATAATTATTAAAATCATTTATGTTAATGTTTCGTTTAAGTTTAATCATTTTGTTTTTTAGGGTTTCACTGTTTATAATTGAACAATATATGGGCAAGGCTCAAAATAACGTCACTTTTTCATGTCGTTTTCGTTATGTTACACATTTTTAATAATATTTCCATTATATTCCAAGAAATTTAAAAAATATGCAAATTATATAAAATGAGGTATTCTTCATTAAGTTATATATAAAGATAACATATATATTCACATTAAATTAAGAAAATTTAAATTTTACTTACAAATCTAAACATTTGGGGTAAATATTAATATTTAAACCTATTTATTTTAATAATATATGCATGCAATGTCATAATATATATATATATGAAAATTATTGACAGAACATGGGAAATTGTATTGTGTAATATCAAAAATA
>JAYRBW010149188.1:0-14466 GCA_036023295.1 Invenusta paracnida | reverse complement strand
CAAATAATCAAATTCCTGAGAGAGATTGGTCGCGCTGAGCGGCCACGCAACTAGCGGGGTATCAAAGAAGAAGAAGAAGAAGAAGACTAGCACAGCTGCTAGCCAGGGACGCGGTTATCAATTTTGGTCCGAACCGGGGTTCGAACCCATTCACACAGACTCCCATTAGATTAGCCACACCGCTCTAACCATTGTGCCACCGCGTCCCATATTTTATTTCGATTGGCGCAATGTATATGTGTGTGCGTATGTCTCTCGGTTAATGTGCAGCTTACTGTCTGTCCTTTGTATATACATATAAACAAAGTTTAACTCAGTATTATAACATATTAAGTGTTGATTTATTATAATAAAAAAGTTCGTAATTGTAATGAATTACAATTTATCAATATTATTATTACGGATAATTCATCGACAGACAACCTTAAAATATACTGTCAATTAAATGTTGAACATGTTGCCTCATATCTATTGTTATCTTGGGGGGAAATCTAACAGCGCGCTCACACGGTGTCATCTCGTTTCGCCGAATTCTGTTTCGCCTAAACATGTTTAGTCTACTAAGTCTATTTCCGTTTCGACTAATAATTGTGAATATAAACATTTATTTAATACATATAAAATGGAATTTTAAAATTATAAACTGTTAGACATAGAATTATATAAAACATATAAATTGAAACATTACATTTAAAATGTTAATTATTTCTATGTAGCTGTTCGAGAGTTCCGGCCACAACGCCTGTGTCATGATAAACGTTTATTTAATTGTTAAGAAGACGGTTTCTCAATCGTAAAAGTCGCTCGGTGATACTTCTGTATGCGGGACATTGTTATTCTGGTGCGTTACCGGCCTGTAGCAGGCGGACTTGTTGCTCAACCCGAACTTGCTGCTCTTCTTAGATAATTTCGATGAATCGAAACATGTTGACATAACTCACTTCACAACTAATACGAATTAATGATAATAATTACAATAGCCGAATCGGTACAAACTACACTCACAAAGTATTACGTAATCGTGAGCGGCATGAACAATAGTGAGGCGAAACAGTATTAGGCGAAACGCTATGTAAGCGCACACATATGCATTGCGCTAATTTATTACATAATATATCAAAATAAACTAAATGGTTGAGTAACTATACATATGCAAATATGTATAATTCAACATAAATTAGAACTGAGTGCATAAAATATCATTCTTTCTCTTTCCTCTCCTTCACTAAATAATCCGTAACACAGGTTGGACTCTGGACAATGAGTAGTACATTCGGAAAGACGCGCACAAAGCTTCGCATTGACGGAGTCACCTGGCCCGGAGGAGCCAACAAGCCACCGATCGGCCGACCACCCAAGTTCACCTTGCGAGTGGCCACTCTGGCTGAAACACCCTTTGTTACCTACGGCAAGACTCTAGATAATGGACAGTGCGAGTCTAACTCCATACCTTGCCGAGTCCGCTACGATCACACCGACCCCAATCTAAACATGTCCATCAGTTCGCCTGCAATCGTAAGTGCAGCACGCTATAATTGTACTTGAAATATTGCAATTTTATTTATATTTACACATTGACTTACTAGAATTCGTTTTTCTAGACTAGTATACGTAGCAGACGATTCTACCGTCGTCGTATCGGCATCCGATTATAAAAATTAGCACTTAAAGATTACGTTATTTAATAAGGTCGTGTTACTAAAAATAAAAACAATCTGTTTTCACTATAGAAATATGAAAAATAGAAGATATTTGTTTACAATAACCATCACCAGTTAATAGAATTTCTTATTACAGGATAATATCTGTTTTATAAATAGAAAAGTGGTAAATTTTGTTAAATAATCCGCAAGCATGTTTCATTATTTCTGAAATTGCTAGATAACAATAGAACATATTGACATGTTAATTACTTTGTTGGAGAGGGCGTTTTATTGTTTTATGCAGGTTTTTAGATTTCAAGTGAATAGATGTTATTAATAAAAATATTTGCCTCAAAGTAACATAATATTTTACCTGCTTTTTAGGAATAAAAATGCAGAGAAACGTTGTATTTTATGACAAACATTATATAGATATAAGGAAACTATTATTATAGCTATAGGTTTCATTCTCGACAAACAACCTCCATATTAAAAAAACGCGAAAATAAATACAAAACTAAAAATTCTAACACAATTGAGATTCTGGCGATAAAAATAGTTTTCAATAGCTATTCACATAACTAAGGTATGACGTGTTTTAGATAGTCATACGGAAACAAATTCTATCTACGTGATGTGTAGATTGCTTTTGCCCGTTTTTTAAGATCCGCATCTTTGATATTTACCATTACCGATCTAAATAGAACATAACACTTTGATCCATTTCACTCATGTTTTGTTTACAAAAAAATCATTATTTTAATTATTTGTTGCAACTTATCCTGTCAGAGCCTGATATCAACATAGCCTGTCATTTTGATTATTTTTAATTTAATCCATAATATTATCCCGAAAAATTCTAGGTGTTACTTGGCGATAGTACCTATGGGGTGCGTGCACTACTTGAATATTTCTTGAAAAACTTCAATATATCTGATATCTGGTAAAAAGCATTCTTCAACCTCACAGTCCATGCAAGGTTATCTGCCGCAAAATTCGATAATAGACCAAATAAACTTTATTTTAGACTGTTAATCACTTCGTTGCGTAATTACCAATAAGAACCAGAAATTGACGTTTATTCATGATAGTAGAACTATAATTATTTAAGATGTAGCACAGCAAGCGAAATGAATGGCAAATTGGTCCAAAACAGTTATGGCCGACAGAATTTACTAATATGTTGAGAATATTCAAAAATAGTTTTATACTTTTTACGTTTATTAGTTGTACCCATAGAAATTAATCAATATATACAAGTAAAACAAATATCTCTGGTTGTACCATACTTAAATTCTATTTAATTATATACAATAGTAAACTAAATTAGAATTAGATGATGCGTGGTAGCCCGTTTTAACAAAAATATAGTTCTCATCCAAATCATGCTAAAATTGTTTAAAACGTTCATGTTATATATATGAAGTATTTTTCAGTATAGCCTAGTTGCGGATATTTTACGAAGAAGCATTATTTTAAGTTACCAAACAAAATCAACTCCAGGTCGATATATAGCAGACAACTTGAAGATAAAATATGAACCAAGCTAATAATCCATCGACTTATATTGTGCTTTATTTTGTATACGTTTTCTTATATATATGTATGTTAATATTATAACTTGTATACAATAAATATTATTGTCATAAATAATATTTAAAATTACACAAACAATTCAATTTATCTTTCATTTAAAAAGAAACTGAATTTTCTATCCATTATTAAAAATATGTAACACTTTTTCAGGGCATTGATTTAAAGATGGCAACGATCCAAGCCTACGGAAATATGACCTATAACACAACACTTGCCTGCTGCCACGGAATGACGATGGACATTCTCCAAGAGCTCATGAAGGACCTCAACTTTGATGTGATACTCTATGAAGTACCAGATAAGAAATGGGGTCGTGCTTCGGTAAGCAAAAATGGAATATTGCTTTTAGACAAATAACCGAAGATATTGTCACTGCTTATATAAAATCAGTGTCATTAAATGTCAATTATACTTAATATTTGCAATGATAATCCCTTTATTTATTTAACCATTCTCTGGATAAGTCGTATTTAGTGTCAGTAGAATCTAAACGTTTATTCAATTATGAATAGATATCGCTAAACGTACAATAAAATAAATGAACTAAACATAAACTAAAAAGTTATAAAGCAACAAGAAATATTAATATATCTCTGACATAAACATACTCAATAATTATAATATATAATCCGTAGTCGAACTAAGGATTACGCTGTTATAAGCAAAAAGTCTGTTGCTATTGACAATTAATGATTTCATGTTAAAGTTGAACATACAATTATTAAAAACATTGTCTGCAGCAATTGTTTCTTGGCCAAATATACTATAAAAAATTGGGTTGTTGCTTTGTTTGCTTGTTCCACTGCTACTGGTACTACAAGACTGAGGTGTTGACGTTAAACCGTACAATGTAGCAGACATTTTGTTCTTCATAAGATTCTGTTTCAATATAAGAAGCCGTTGCAAATTCAGAAATTCGTGCAGTCTTTTTTTAAGGACATCTGGAGGAATGTAGTTGGAAAGTAGTCTCATTTGAGAAGTTCTTCTAAGACTTGTGTTAAAAAATTTCACGTTCTTGTCGTTATCTGAATAATTTGTTGTCATTAAATGTATTGTGACTTACTCAATGAAGTGAATGCCATATGGTGTTATTTTATACCATGCCATGGAATTGAAGAGACAGATAATTGATGTCAGATAAAAAGCATTTGAAAGTGAATTATCAGGCCAGTGACTAAGATATTTTTCATACATATGCAATGATACATCGGTCAGGGTTTTCTTGATTTTCATAGACTTTGAGATCTCTATGACTATCTCTCAATCCAAATTGTATATTTTTTCTGCATTTGCTGCAATTTTCTGTGTATATTCGAGGAATTGTATACCATTGTCATTTTGCTTCAGTTTAATCTGAGAATCCTCTCCAAAGCTTATTTAGATTTCTGTGCTCTTGACACACCCGCAGAGAAAAGTGAAGGCCAATGTGGTAAATTAAGGTGAATAGTAGCTTTTGAGGATTTGAGAGACCAAAGGCTTCATTTCTCCAAAGACGAACTTCGTCATCCAAAGAAATGCTGAGTTTTCTTTTGCGTGGAACAACTTTACCAGCAGCAGCAGCTTTCTTCATTTGTGCCTCTTAAATCTTTATTGTTTCTATAAATTCCGAGTCTTTGAAAATAGAACAATTTACGTTTAGAGTGTTATTTAAGTGGTGTTGAATGCAAACAATTATTTCTTAATAAGATTGCGGAGGATATAGATCGCCATTCATCTTTCTAACTTCTGAAATGAAGTACTGCAAGGAAAAATCAATGTAATATTTGTTCATCTCATTCAGCTCCTTTAGAACTTTCAATCCACTATCCAACCTCACTTTCCATTCATTGTGCCATGAGTAAAACATTCTCATAATCCAAGCAATCTTTTTTTCTGTATTTTCAGGAATTCTGGAACCTTTTATCTGTTTTAGTTCTTCGGACGAAATTTCAATACATGGTCTTATGGAATTGGATGGTAGTATTACTAGTATTTCACTTTCACTAGTATTAATACATGGCTCAGCATCAAATTCAACCAAATCGTTTAAAAAAAAAAGAATCATCGAAACGTTCAAAGGGTGATGGCAGATCCACGTGGGGTTAGTAGCTCAGTTGGTAGAGCGTTGGCAATATGTACGGAAGGTCCTGGGTTCAAATCCCGCCCAGGGAAACTTACTCACCCCTGGCTAGCAGCTGTGCTAGTCGACTGTTTAGCAGGCTTGACCTGTTCAGTTCGTTGTGCGTCTGTCACTTAGAAAAAATATAGCTTATAAAAAAAATATATATATATATATATTATATGACATATTAAGAAAGAAAAAAACTATTTTACCCAAAGAGGTTGAATACTATCTTTAGGGTAAGACGAAAAGATAAACAATTCAATATCTTTGATTTTACCAAATAATGAAATAATAATGATTTTAAACTTTAGAAATGATGATATTGATTATAAAATATGTTATAATCAATAATAAATAAAATGTACTACTACTAGGAGAATAGATATTTGTTCTCCGCAAATGTTAGATAAATATGCTATTAATGTCTATGTCGGAAAAAAACTGGAATCTACTCGCCTATAAGGCTCTTAGATTCTGAGCGTATATTTCCTCCATAGATATTATAGATCTCGTACATACATAATATCAATCATTTTGTGTCAATAAAATTTGTCAACGATATATGGTAGATCGGTTATTTATTGCAATAGATTTTAACAACTTACTATTTATTAAAAACAATTTATAAATTTCATTATTGATAAATGAAAATCTAGATTTTTTTTCCATTTATTGAATTTATCGAATTTTTTATTTATCAAGAGACATAGCTATTACAAAAACAAAGAATTAACAAATAAATGATTTACATAATTCAGTAGCAAGTACTACTTTATAAGAAAACACAATTTTTCACCATCAACCTCATTGCGAACTTTTTATTTGGGGGGTACTTTACATGGGGACTTTAATCATTTCGTTATTGGAAGAAATTGTATGGATTTAACATGCATAAAATATTCTTCCCATTTTTTGGTTTTCAATTTCCTTGCTAATTTTGCTCTTTGCCAATTTGTGTTTTGTGATTCTTCGAAGACTAGAACTATATAAGTGCTTGAATACATTTTGTTTCAGCTCGAGCCAAATTTTAAAACAAATGCTACGTGGCATTTTCTCCAAGTGAAGAAGATTTGATATAAAATGTTATTTTTTGGATTAGAGAGGCTGCAGCCGTTGTACCAAATAAAATACTAATTCTTTCGATGGTTTTGTTGGACTATATTCGATTCATTTTTATATACACACTAACTACAAAACTATCTAGATTGTCTATGCAAGGATATATTATAGATATCTTTTTAATATCAAATTGGCAACATTTGAGGCCATTTTCCTGTTTTTAGACGATATTGCTGCATAATGCAAATTATAATTATTAATTTTATGACTATCAGTCATACTATCAGTCAAAGATAGTTGGTAGACAGTCATTGGTAGTTTAATCCTTCAAAAAGTACGAATTAAAATAAATATTTTCACTCTAGTAAATAATATTAATGTTTTTCTGCTACCATCAATTTTAACAGGATCACATACATATATAATATAATACACATTGCTAATTCACTTATTTTTAGTTAATCAATCGACGTGACATAATTTAATTAACCCATAATATTAACATTGAATGAAAAAATGTTATCTAGGTATAAATAATGTATACAAAATATGTTAATAAAAATGGTTAAAAATAGAATTAATATTTTGATTGTATATTTTTATAAGTTTATTATTACTTTTTACACTATATAGTGTACATACCTAGGTACATACATTTTTAAAATTGTTTCTATTTCATTTTGGGCAATTTTTACTTTGAGAGTTTCGTATACGCTTAAACATTCGTTTGGAAACAGACACTATGACATGTGAAAGCTTTATTTCGTAAAATAATCAAGAAAACGTATTAATCATTATAACATTATACATTAACTTTATTTTATAAAGTTTCATAAACCTTTACAATAATTAACTTTTTATGTCAATATGAATTTAATGTATTATAATCATAAATTACGAATGTTAAACAGAAATATTTCGTTCAAATCATTAATCACTTTCATAGACTATAATCTATGAAAGGGATTGTCTATAGTCTATAAACTAATTGGGAAAAGTCACATCATCCTTTCTATTTATAAGTTGGGTTTATTAAAATAGATCATCTTCAAATGATAACAAATATCCTTTTTAATGTTTTAAATATATGAGTAAGTTTAATCCTATATAAAAAATGTTTTAGTTCTAATTTTCGAGACGTAGGTACAATCAAGAAGTTCAATTTAGAAGTTTTAAAGTATGTTTATGTTTTAAAGTATGCTTCATACTAAAAGCATTAAATTGAAAGGCTCATTATATAACACTTGTTCACTACAAGTGTACCTTATAATACCGTAATTATTGAAATAAATACTAACTATATTAGAATAAATAAATAGCATAGTCAAAAAAATATAGAATTAGTGAAAGATCAGTGTATGCTGCAAATTTTATTGTAATAAAATCAAATAAAAATGTATTATGCTGCAATAAAATTTGCAGCATACACTGGTCTTACACTAATTCTATACTAACTATATTATTCCCTAAATATTTATTTTTTAATGTAAAATTTGTATTTTATTTTTTTAATTCTATAAATTTATTGAAAACTATCCAAATACTGATATTTTACATCCCGTAATATAAATTACATTAATTTATATCATTGATTTACTAATTCATTCTAAAAAGTAACCAACATTTTGAAAACGAGTTAAAAAGAAGTCATTTACACTTATCCACATTTATATACGTTTATACAGGTTTATAAACAATATAGCAAATTATAACAAGAAAATGAATATTCATGAAATTATATAAAATAATTATTATTGTCCAAGTATTAGTCTTCTACCAATATTACCAGAATATTTATAAGTAGTGTGGTGCATTTTAATATTAAACACAGTTTACATATTAAACTATATTTAAAACACAGTGTTTACATTGATGCGCTGGTTATGGCTATAGGATAAGAATTCCAAGTTTGTTTTACTGCTTCGTTCTTTTATTTTAAGCGTTTAGTTAAAGTTAGTAGTGTAACAAGTTTTCGTCTTCTGTTATTATTAAGATAATCATTCAATAGATATGTATAGTCTTCATCACAAATTAAATAATTTATGTATTATTAGTGCTGTTTAGAGTCATCTCAGACTGAGAATGAGTAAATGTAAGCTTCGACTCCGCCGGTACAAGCATATTAGAGCCCTGAGACTGTGATTTACTACCACCTCCGCTCTTTGGTCCACCAGCTGGGGGTCCACCGGCAGCATTTTTCGCAGGGGCGCTAGACTTAGGAGGGGGTTGCGCTCCAGAATTCGATTTGTCAGTGAAGTTAAGAGGTGTGGAGAGCTGCTGGGTACCGCCTGACTGTGACTTAGATAGGAAGGCCGGATTCATACTCACGGTCTTTGGGCCTGAAGTGGAGCCGAACATGTGTTTTGTACTTGATTCTGGGGCTGTGGCTGTCACCGACTGAGAGTTGGTCATTTCGATTTTGGTTTCTCGAGCCGGGACATCAGCATCGTTAAGGGAGTTGGCTGTTTCCATTTTTGGATGGGTTTTTTGTGACATGGCCCAGAGCACGCCAGCGATAATGGCTATTAATATAACCGCAACAACAACTGCCGCTATTATTGCAACAACTCCAAATCCCATTTTGTATTATTATTTTTCTTCCTAGCCGCTTTTACGCAGTGTAAACAAGACTTTAGTTTTATTTGTTAGTTGAATCGGTTAGTGCAGATTCCATAGCCAGAGCATAATTAAATTATGAAATATTCAATTAAACAATAATTACGAAATATAAAAATGTTGGTATAGCAAATCAAATGGAATAAATCAATATTTACCTACTTTCAAATATTTGATATGCAACATGAATTATTTCTTAAAATTAAATTAGAAATAATTATGAATCTAAACATAATCTATATAATTATCCCCAGGCTCAGAAACGATGTGTAATTCTTTGCCAACCGTGAAAAGAATTGTAAAGTACAGTTTTTCAATGTATTAGTCGTAGAGTGGCAGCGACCGGTTAATCTCAAATCATTGACCTTTTATACATATATAAAGTGAAATCATTCTACTATGTGTATAACAAAAAACATATATTGATAGTAGATATTTTAAACATAACATACTTTTTGCATCGAAATTTGTCTCCTATAAAAGTTTATTTTTATTTTTTATTTGTTGTGTTAAATTAGGCAAATATTATATCAAAATTCTTTAATGAGATTTGAAATTATATATACATATTATCGGAAGGTCTTTTAAGCCTGTTTTCTGTTAAGTTAAAAATGTGTACAGCATACATTTAAACAATTTCGGGGATGATATTTAAAAATTCCATTTATATGTATTTTTAAATTAAATATATAGTTACTAAACGTATTATTAAAAATATATATATTATATAAATGATTTCAAATAAATTATATTTTTATCACAACAGAATGTACTCTTAGAAATAGACTTTGCTTTATCTTTTACTTACTTTAGAAATGATTATGTCTATTTTTATGAGTGTACTTCATTAAGTACAACTTATATGTATAATATCTATGTTTTTACGGTGTTATATGTATTATTACTTTCATATTTTTATTTCAAATTTTATATCAATGAATTTATATATAATATGCTAGTATTGATGTTATAATATATATAATATTTTATAAAGTTTCATTAACTTTTACAATAACTGAATTTTTATGTCAATGTAAATTTAACGTATTATAATCATAAATTACGAATGTTAAAACAACAGAAATATTTCGTTCAAAGTAGTAGTAGTAGTAGTAGTAGTAGTAGTTATTAGTAGTAGTTATTAGTAGTTGTAGTAGTACTAGTAGTAGTTGTTGTTGTAGTAGTCTTAGTAATTGTAATTGTAATTGGTCATTATAGACACACAAAAGTTCAAACAAGTTTTCAAGAATGTAATCTGGTCGTTATGACATACATGACAGAATTAAAATATGAATAAAATTTAGAATATATATAAGAGCATTTTTATATTTTTACATTTTTATTTTACACTTTGGTATTATTATAATACGTGTATACGTATAAAAATATGGTAATCCTGTTAAGAATTTATAAATCGTTGTCGACATTGAATATTTAATAAAATTGTCGGTAATAATACTGGCTTGTTATTTTTTCTGATTTAACTAAAATTGTTTGCTATTGAAGTACGAAAAGTTCATTTTGATAGTTATAAAGTTACATCGACCTTTATATAAAATGACACAATTTTTTTGAAATTAAAAATGAAATATATTCATTTGCTCCTAAAATCAATACATTTTGGAGTTTACTCTAAATAATTATATTTCCTTTACATTTATTACTTGCAACTATTTCCAGTGTTTCGTATTTAATTCGTATACATTCGTACCTTAAATAATTAAAAGTAATATTCCATTTAATGTGTCTTATAAACTACTCCAAAATGAAATTAATTTTAATGTATGTGACGCCCTTACTTCTATTAAAATTATATGTAAAAGAGTAAACCATGCATTCATCTTATAGTTTACTCTTAAACTAAAATCTATATTTTATTAGAAGTTATTACTAAAGCATGTGAAACAGATTTTTTTGATCCTATATTATTGTAATAAGAATGGTTTAATTTAAGAATATTAGTGAATAAGACGTTTAGCTCCAAACTAAATATATATTATATAGTATACTAAATCTAATAATATAGGCTTAGTATCATATTGTTAAAACATGCTTTTATATAATATATATACATATTAAACCGAAATTACTAACTGACAAAAAGTGCAACTCTTATGATAAACCTTTTCGGTGCACGAAGAGATTGTTGCTTACGTTTTCAAATGCAAAAATACATAAGCTAACACTAAAACTTATTTGTTAAGATCTTAATTAATTAATTAATTAATTAATTAATTAATACTGAAGTCTTTATTAGTAAGCGATTGCATAAACAAATTATGCAAAACAAACAAAAGTTTCTATTCGCAAAGAACACTACATTCACATGATTAATACTGTCAGACTCAAAAAAGCATAAACTGTTCTTTTTCTCCTTCTTTATTTCTTTAAATAAATAATATTTAATAGAATTAACGAATGCCCGCTCGCCGGCGACTTCAGCGTTATATGTTTATTTCACCAGTAAGCATGCGCAAACAGGTTACTGTCAACCGTCTGGTTCAAATAGGTAATTAAGGAAGTTTTGATTTCCGAGATATTGAATCTTGGCTACCTACCGAAGAAGAAGCTGTGGAATATTTAACAGACTCGCAGATTGGGAAATTCTTGAACTTATTGACAATACTGCTGGACCAAGTGTGATATTCGGAACCTCCTAAATGATGCTGTAAGCTAACGTCACATGGAAGACTCGCCATCCGTCTTCGCTTTTTCCTCAACTGAGTTACCCGATGAACGCACTCGTCACAGTCGGACGCCTCAGAGTGATCACTTTTTGTGTGACAACTGATCTTTATCCAATCTTTGGTTTTATTAACTGTCCTACACTGCTCATCACTGATAAGTTCATCATGATTCTCAAATATCACTGTCTCATGGCGTACATTTTCTTCAACTAGCTCGTGGATAAGTACGTCAATATTCACCTTGCATTGTTCAATCTGTAGGTAATCGGCTTTCGCTTTGTCGATCAATCGAGAAATATGAGAAAAACGTTGTGGATCAACTTTCTTGCTACTGCTGCTGCTGCAATTTTGCTCAGTTTCCACATTGCAATTTGTATTATTTTCCAGCGGACGATGATAGGCCTGGAATTCGACCGGATCAAACGTTTTCAATACACGACCGGTGTTTATACTTCCCCCTCTAGCGACACTCATGCGAGAGGTTTCGCGTCGTCGCATAGACTTGCGCATACTCGGTCGCTTACTTCGTCTTCTGTCTTCGGCTTTAATTGAGATCTGTTGTCGTAGAGAATTTGAACCTGTAGGTGAAGGTATGTCAGTAACATTTTGTGAAGTACTATTAACACTAAGTTCCTTTATATCACTAATCACTCTGTTTAATACAGTCTGATGTTTTATGTTTTCGTCAATAAGTCTGGTATCGTCGGGTTTTTCATTTATTTTAGTCTCAAAGTTTGATGATTGACTTTGTTGTAAGTTAACGGCGGCAACCTCTACTCCTTGTAATGAAGGTGTTGTTTGTTGTGTTGCAACTGGTTTTATTCTCTCTGATTGAATAGTAATGGGTTCCACTTGACCACTAATTTCCGAAGCAACATTGTCACTGTCCTTCTTTCTTTCAAAACTATTCGATTTCATGACTAATGCTATGCCGATTATAGCCAGGAATACACCACATATAGAAGCTATTGCTATTACTGCAACAAAGCCAACCATTTCTTGAATTTATATAATGAAATCCTAATTTTTTGTGTAATTAGTGAAACCAATTTCGGATAATATGTCACGGACAGAACATTATGTAGCGTTAAATTTTTCAGTTTAGTAAATTACAAGCCTAAAATTGGTTGATATAGTAAATTAAATAAGACAACATCGATTTTTATTGGTTTAAATCATAGATAATTATCAAAGAACTTAAAATATAAATTCTTAAATAGTCAGATCCATAGAGAAATAATCGTATAATACACGTCGATATATGTAGAATATATATACTGATAATTAATCTACGAGTCGAAACAAAGTGGGGACGATTAGAATATCTAAAGCGTCTACGGAATGTATTAATGAATATCTTCAATAATATTTCAATATTAATAAATACACAAATATTATATTCGTTTGATTATTTTTAACTCGATGATATACATACATTTGAATTTTATAGTAGTTTCTTCTTGTAAATTATTAATAGCTAACGAAGTCAGTTTGAGATCTCCTTTCTCCTATACATAATTTATGGAATATGTTTTCTAAAATATTCCACTAAAAAATAGATTGAAATATATTTTTTAAAAAGGGTTAAATATTCCTTTTTATAATATTTTTTGAAAAAAATAATTAAATTTAGAAAAAATAATTGTTTAATGTCTTACAAAAAATCTTATTTTTATTGTACTTTCTGAATTATCACATCAAATTAATTAGCACCCGAATATGAGAGGGGTATTCATTTTTATATGAAAAGTGAGTTTTGCTAATTATTTTACAAAGGGGTGTATTCTTAAAGTATGGTCACGTGACCATCGATTTAGGTGCACAATAGTGAACATAACGCTAAATGTTAAACTTTTGTTTAAGTTAGCAACAGACAACAAGCATACTAATTATTCAAAAATAGCCAAAAGTCTTGAAAGAAGTATTTTACTAACACTATTAGTAGTATCATAGATTAATAAACTGTATTTTCCTTACAATTAATCTATAGAAATAAGACTTTTACTTTTCCCCTCTCATTTTTACTTTTATGTACATTAATAAAAAAAATAATAATCTATTTATCTATTAAATCTATCTATTTGATTTCAAGTATTGTCCCCTGACGCACAGTTTAATAAAATGAAAGTAATTATAGATAATAGAAGTATATGTATATATTTTAAAATAACTGGAGTGCTTTCGAAATAATAGACTTTTTAATAGTAAAAAGGATATAAACAGGTATAAACAGATATAAAAAATGTTTACAAATTACTATGGAAGTAAAGAATCAATACTAAAGTTATAAAAAAGAATCAATATCAATATAACAAATAACAGATAACAGATAAACAAACTGATTAAAACCAAAGAAATGACAACAAACAAATTGATGAATATTATAAGAACTTCATTTGATTGTTGTAAGTATTCAAATATACATCTACCTTAATGTATGAGTATATTAGCGTGATAATATGGATACATAGAAAAAAAACTACGTTCCTTCATTGGAAAGGCACATTTCTATACTCGGATAGGTATATATTAAAACTCGATCGCTTCGCTCTCTCATAATAATAGATATCCTCGCATAGAAAAGTAATACTTTTTCAATTTCAGGAAAATAGTCATATACCTAGATATCAATGTATGTATATATTAGACGATGCGGTAGCATCGTCAAGCCAAGAACAAGAGCCTCAGTGATTAGCTTGAGAGATGGTAGCAGCTCTAGTCATTAATGCTAAGGAGAATGGGCCTATCTTTGACCGTTAAT
>JAYRBW010149177.1:0-14467 GCA_036023295.1 Invenusta paracnida | reverse complement strand
GATGATATGCCATGAAACTATAGTTAGATGTATTAAATGTGTTCTACCGACGTGTTCTTCTTTTTAATCAAAATTAATTAATATAATTATATTATGCTATATTCTGACGATGCTATGATAATAGTATATATTCCTTGCAAATATATTTGATATATTTATATTGGATTAATTTGTATTTAATAATTTATTATATTAAGTTTCTACACATAATTACGTACCTTGATATTAATATTTCCCATTAAATGCTATAGAAAAAATACAACCATATGAAACTCATAGAATTTAAATTTATTTACAAATTTATCATATTTAAATTAATTTGTTTTCTTAAAATATATTTTATGTGCAAGATTATTAATACATATATTTAATAGTTAGTTATAGTTGGAAACGGTCTGTGAATTGGATAAATAATAATAATTACAGACATAAATGTGTTAGACGCAATACTAGCTAAACCCAGGAGTAAGAAGTCCGGATTTGAACAAGATTGAGATTGGATTGAGAAGCAGACATCATGCTATCCAAAGCAGCTATGTTCCAATGTCTGCTTCTCAATCCAGAGATTGCAGGTTCAAATCCGGACTTCCTATTCCTGGGTTTAGCTTGTATTGCGTCTAACACATTCATGTCTGTAATTATTATTATTTTTAGTTAGTGTATATATTCTTTGTAAAATAAATTCATTTTCTAACGACATTTCAATAACTTTTTTAAAATTGAAATATATAGAATACATCATCATTTATAGTATAAATTTTAGCTATATAAAAATAAGTAATATATTACTGGAACAGACTTCTATGCTATAAGGGCCAAGACAAATTACTTTCAGTATAATGTGGACATTAGTATTTACTTTATATTATTGTGTGACGCATATGTTTTCCTGCTTTGTGTTGTGTTTAAATTGAGCTCCCTCGTTGCATCTACTATTTCAAAGTCGATAAATATATCATTCTCATGTTAAACGTTTGTACGTATCTTTTTTCCATTCCATTTGATTGTTTATATCCTGTGTTTTTAATCCTATTCATATTGTATGCAGTCTCTATTTTTAGTATATAACACAATCCTTATACCGACTAGATTTGTTTTATGTTACTATATCGATTATTATATATTGCTATTTATTTGGGTAACATATTATGAAATGTTTAATGGAATCCACTCGTAAGTCTATTTAGACAATCTACAGCATAGCATACACGTTATTTTGCAAAGCATACAGAAATTTATATCATAATAAATGTACGATTTCCAATCTATGTAGATAAACTTATTTTTATCTATGCGTCTCCTGACCATGCATTTTCCCCAATCGACCCCTCCCATTGCAGAAGTGGACTGTCCTCACTACTTCATGGAACAGCGACACACTCTGATGTCCATCCACGAAGCGGCCTTCTGACCCTGGTCACTTGTTGTCCCATCCCTCCCGCTTCTGGGCCCCCCTCCCCCTCTTCGCACACTAGTACAGTACAACCCGCACCAACTGGCAGCAGCAGGAAACAGGTCTCTTTCGCACCGGATCTCATTCTCACGGGCTACGTAAATGGGATGTACGACATCGATTTGGACCCTACCCCACCACCATCACCGCCACCACCACCGGCTATTGACAACCTTTCAGCCTCCTTCCAGCGCTTCGATTCAATCGACTATCCCAGCAGTCTTCTGGTTGCTGAGACAACTTTACGAAACTGGAGCTTCGAGAGGGCTATCACCGGTAACTTGACCGTAGCGCCATCAACCAGTTCACCGCACTATCAGCTGGGCATTCCACCACCGGAGCTCCACCTCAGCAGCGAGATTAGCTCTGTAACCATTGGCAACAGTGGAAGTGGGGAATCGGAGGAAACTATTCGTAGGCGACGGTCCACCTCCCCAATTGGTAGTCATGGCAGCCGTGTGATGCGTCATCACGAGCGGACACTTAGTGATCCGGCCTCTGTTGTGGCTGCACTGAAGCACCAGATTCATCATCGTCAACAACCTGCAACGCCAGTAACTATGGAAACGCAAGAGTTGGCCCGGTGGATGCGTTGTCAGGCGTTGAAGGCGGAATTTGGTGTGGCGACAGTAGAGCAGAATAGCCTACTTTATCATAAGAATGTCTAATCTTTGCCTTTTATTTTCTAATTTCGAACGCTACTCATTGAGTAATGATATGTAATACTTTGTAGTTTCTCCTCTTATCGATTTTATACGCATATAGTTGTAAATTTCTTGATTCTAAAAGTAATCTATTTTAAATTAATTATATATTATATTGATTAAACTTCAATGTTAATTATTATTGGCAATACATTTGACGGGCACTGTATTTCACTATATGACTATATTTCTATTTTTTAAACTTTTATAGAGAATTTTTTTTTAATTTGGTCTATTGTTACCATTTTCAAAAATTTACACAAAAAGGATAAATTTATAATGTATGTATTAATTGTAGAAATATAATAGTAATTTTATTTGTCAGTTGCTTAAGTCATTTGTGTTTCCAATGTATATTATATAGTGTTTATCTTAAAATTATATATATATATATATCATTATTTCACAATTTAAGCTGTTTTGCATTGTATTCTTTTTAAGGATTAATTTTACAATATTAAGTACCTAAGCACAATTGTAAGAAACAGCAGACTTACTCGTATTAAACTGTGCACTTAATCAATAAAAGTTTAAACTATGGCTATTATTACTCAATGAAATTGACTTGTCATTTTTGCGTAAGATCTGCGTATACTTGTTGAACAACTATCCAATAACATTTTAATTCTTGGCGTTTTTTGTCGTTATTTGTTATAATTTAACATTTATTTTAATTTCCAGCATATCGGATATCATGGAATGTTTATAACTGAATTATGGTAGTCTCATTTTTATCTCCTATTCAGCACATTATTGATTGGGTTTAATCTGCCTGGGTACTGTACATTGAACGGGTTAACTCCTTTTTAACTATTATGCATTTGGATTTTATTTCACTTTTTTTTCTACATTTACAAATATTATGATTGTACATAAATATGGGCTCCTAGAAGTTATAGAGTATTTTTTGCTTTTAACAAATTAATAAAGAGTGCTTTTGGATGAATCAGTCAATCTGAAATATAGGAGACAGTTTTTAATCGTAAATGTATTCGGGACTATAGAAATTTTCACTAGGGAACTTATAATTTGGTTTGTATTAATATTGAAACAGGTTTATATAAAATGTCTATTAAGAAATTCACACTTATATTAACTGATTTCATTTATTTATGATTATGGTATGAACCTTTTTTTGTACTTCTATCGACGCTGTTTTACATTATTAAATAAGTCTATGGATTGAAATTTTACATCCCATGTAACTTACCTCGCTTCGCTTTTCGAGAATATTGCTTAAATTTTACTATATAGTTATCTTTTATTTATTTTTATACAATCTTTAATCGTTCCTGTAAAAGTCGTAAAAATAGATATACTTATATATATTATAATCTTGTACAGTCGGTGTTCTATGAAGGATACATGTAAGGCGTTCTGCAGCAATCGAAGTCTATCCTCTGGTCCATTATGTTGAAGCATTGTACATCACATTAATATATAAACAAAATAAACCCTTTTACAGGTGCAACATATCTATTTTTTACTTATATACATACGATTTTGGGGCTACTGATATACCATTTTGTTGAGTAAATTCAATATATTATCTCACATCGATCTCGTTTGTAATTATCTCACATCGATCTCGTTTGTAATTATCTCACATCGATCTCATTTGTGATTTTTAGACCAATGAATTTATTGACTGTATATATTGCATTATATCGATGTAATTACTTATTGACTACTTTAAAGATTGTAAGTTATGATCAAGTTGCAAATCGTGTACCTACTTACTATTACACTTGTTCTTAAGAAATTAATTAATACAATATTTACTTATTTATAATTTTGTCTTTTCTATTGTTTATTTGTTGGTGGTTTTATTTTAGTTTCATTTTGGCATAGTCTATTTTTGACAGAAATTATTGCTGAATGAAATATTTAAGTTTTTTAGTGTATTCAAATTTTCTTTGTTTAATATTATTTATATGCGTACTTTATAATATAATATATGCGCATAATTGCACATATTTACAAAGCAAGCTAGGATAGGTTAACCTCTGGTTAAGTTTCTCGAGATAAGTTTACCATGAGGTTGGCTTATTTATGAAGCAGGCAAAATCTATCTCGAGATAATTATCTGGTTAAAATTATTCACCTCAGGTTAAAAATTATAATCTCTAGATAGGTTTTGCACACACTTTTTCAGACTTTAAAAATTTAAATCGCAAAAAATATTCAAATAAAAAAAATTATATTCCAGTATAGTATAAACCAGTTGTCCTCTCAGCCAATCAAAATCGTTCATTTATTTTAAGTGATACAGTCATAGATATACATATGTATGTTATCGTCATATCATTATAATTAGTCATTTCTGAAATTCCAAAAATAAAGCATTTCTTGAAATTTCCATTTTGCTGTCACTTCGTGATATGACTAAAATGTCTAGGCTATACGGGAAATGACTGCAAATTTGATATTGGTAGCACTAGCATCGTCAAACCAATATAGCATAAAGATGGTAGTTCACATTATGCGAAGCAATTATTTTGGAAAGAGGGCACGTATAGGCTGTGAAGAGTACAGGGCCCAGAACGCTACCTTGAGGGACACCATAAACAAGTTGTGGTCCTTGGACTCAGAGTTGACCACATGAACTGAAAAGGTACGTTCAAATCGGTAGCTGGAAATCCAGTCAACCGCATTGCCCTGGATACCGAACCAGTCATAAAGGGTTTCAAGTAATATGGCAGCATAAATGGTATCGAATGCCGCTGAGAGATCGAGGAGTACTATAGTGGCACAATTTTATCTTTGATGTCAATGTTAGTGAGTATATTATCTGTAACATGTATTAAGGCAGACTCGACACTGTGGAAAGGACGATACGCGGACTGATGAGCTAAATATATTTAGGTCGTTGGTTCTCATGTGCTCATGGAGCTGAGAGGTGACGACACGCTCGATAGTTTTTCCACACAACTGTAGGTTGGAGACAGGTCGGTAGTTTGATAGGACATTCTTGTCGAGATTTGACTTCTTCAGTAGAGGAGTTATAGAAGCCCGTTTGGGGAAGCGGCTTTCAGTGAATGAACAACTCACAATAGTCCTTATGCAAGGTTTGAAACAGGACATTGATGCCATTAACAAATAGAGAGGAAGCGGATCAACTCTGGATGATTTAATAGATTTAGTTAAAACCATGCTGATGTCATCATTCGTGCAATGGATGAGTGCATTTGTAGACTATTTGTGTTGCTGTTTGATTGATAAGATTATAAATGATTGGTTAATTCCAACTGCATCAGGTCTCAGCGTATATAATTTGTACCCCGCCCCCTTCTCCCCCACTTGTCGTCTTGTGTGGCCAATGGCATTAATTGTAACTCCGTGCAAGGTAACTTTATCCATACTAATATATATGTTTTTAACATTTATTTAGTATACATACATAATTTTTAATTTTAATGATTTATTGTATTTATGTATTTATTTTTCCCCATGACAGTTGATATACATTTAGCTAATGCTTTTTGTCGTGTTAATTTAATATGCAGTATCCAGGGCGGGTCTACGTTAAAGGGTCACATGTATTGGGTTCTTAATGGCCTATTTTCGCACGATGACTTTCAACTTTGTATGACGCGGATAGGTGGGGGTTGGAAGGCCCAATTCCCCAAGGGAGTTGAAGTGAAGTTATTTGGGGAGTTGAAACTGTTTCTATCGTGAATATCGGGAGTGTATTGTAATAACTTTTGTTACGAAATAAAATATAAAAACTGATTTCTCCTTTTATGTAGAATAACATTTTTATAATACTGTCTGACTTAATCATCTATCAATAAATAATGTACATATAATAAAACAGTTATCACAAAACTACACGCATTTCTAAAAGTATTGTGCTACTTTAAAAGCTTCTGTAATTTTGAATAGAACATATAATTATTTTTTATGCTTGTTAATGTTTGTTAATGTTGATAATGTTAACTTGTTATTGTTTGCATAATATTTTTCTAAGGTCAATAAAATCAATATTAAGAGAGTATAGAATCAATAAATAACAGACATTACATTATACTATCTTATAATAATTAATCCCCCAAAAATGTTTGCGTTTCTCGCAATGACATTTCACTAGCTTCGCTCATAAAAGGTCCGAGAGTTAATTTATACTCTTTCAGTTAGTTTATGTCTGACTAATTTCAAGCCCTTTCTACGGCGCACCACCTCTAAATATTTCTGGATACGCCTACGCTGGTTTATTTAATTCATAAGTGGTGAACCATCTTATTTTTTTAAAGTCAAAGCGGATAGTAACAAACTTAGTTTACTTTAGGATATTAAACTTTTTTTCTGTGTATATTAAACATATATACTTATACTCCGGTTATATACATTCGAATGCCAAATTCTAGGTCCAACTATAACTTCCCAACATGCATAAATTTTTGGTGTTTAATTTATTTACATCAACAGTTTTTATACATACACCAAATTATACCTGTTGGACGTCTCATTTTTAACGTTTCTTGTATGTAAACTTCAACAGGTAATTATTTAAAAATGAAGCTTATTATTTTGACCTTATTTATGCCAATTAATCGATCACCTTCAGCCAGAGAAATATAAAAAATCGTGTAGATTTCATTCTATTTAGTTTTTGTTCTAAAATTATGTGACATTTTCGAAATGATTGTTATATGAATCATTTTAATGCATTATTTATATTACTATTAATATCGATATTTTTGATATAAATAAAATGAGATCGAAAGAATGTATTCTTTTTATTTTCCTACTGTTATCATATCTATTAACTAATCTGGCAGTGGAAGCCAAGATTTATAAACGTACTATAAATTAATATAGATTAATTTGGTATAAATTGGATTAATGTCTCTAAATTTCATAAATGATTTATTAAATATTTACATTATGAATGTTGAGCCTTTATCTTTAGTATAATATATATGCACATAGTAACTTTAGCATTTTCAAAATAATTGTACCTAATGTAAATGGTATTTATACTCACCCATAAATTCTTCTGTCCGGCTGTTCTCCAACACAACCATGAGGGACGTAGAAATTAATGTGACCCGTTTTTTTATGAACGCTAAAGACAGGGCCGGTGGCCGTTTTGCACGTCGGCATGAACCTCACGTGCACTCTGATTCAGAGTAGTTTAGTCTACTTCGTATTTATTATAGCAGTGTAACAATGTTATTTTTTTAATAAGTAAACGTTTAGTTTTGTTTTAAATTTGTAAATTATAAAGATTCAGTTTTGTTTAAATTTGGAAGTTTCGCTTAATTCGCTTATTTCTTGTTCTTATTAATAAATTGATATAATACATTATGGAATTAATCGAGCTACGTAAGTATATTCTGTTAATCTACTTTTTAAGTTAAATTGTATATATTGAGAAATTTGATTTTATTGAATGTTTACATTTATCAATTATATACAATTACACTTACCTCCATGAGGCATGAGTCCAGGCATACATTATATTTTATACTGCCACTGGGTCCCCATTATACTATCTATAGCCTGTAGTCATAGATGTAATACTCTGGTGCAGAACTAACAGTAACAGTTAAACTAACTCCCAATTATATTAAACTGCCAATTAAAGGGTGTCAAGTGATGGTGATTATCTGATTAAGTCTGAGTTGCCAACTCAGACTTAATCAGATAATCACTCCCAACTCAGTTGGGAGTTGTCATCATTAATATCATGATTATTTAGAAATAATTATATTATTTATATTATTTATATTTTGTGGAATTATTTAGAGACACACTATTATAATACAATATAGATGTTAATATTGAACAAACCAATTAAGATTATGACACATTCATGATATATGTTATAGACATAGTTATATTAATTTATTATATGTTGTATACTGGCATAAGCAAATGGGATGTACCAACAACAAATTTGAAATTAATGAATACTAAATTGAAAACTATAGATGGTGGTGGTCTACTGGAACAATCAGCACTTAACTTATTAAATTCATTTTTGGGACAGCTAAAATTGTTATACCATTAATGATTTTTAAATAAACCCAAAATATCATACAATTTATTATCATTATAAAAGCAAAAAATTATTTTTCTAAATCCACTTCAAAAAAGTTACTCAAAACTATTTATTAAAATATAACCAAATTTGTTTTTGGGACAGTTAAAATTGTTGTACCAACAACAAATTTAATATATTAAACTGTTTAATATAATATAATTTTATTTACTTTAATTACTATATATAAATGTTCATTGTTGGTACAATATGACTGTCCCAACTATGAATTTAATACATTAAAATGTTTAATATTATCTAATTTTTTTACTTTAATAATTATAGAAATATTTATTGTTGGTTCAATTATTTTGATTGTACCAATTATGAATTAAAATTGCAATTGATATGAGTAACTGATATTGCAAATTGTTTTAACATATTTTAATAAATAATTTTGATAAAAGTTTTCAAATATATAATCTTGTTGCTAGTATAAAACGTTAAAATTATGATATTATTAATTTATTTATAATTTGTTGTTGGTACATTCACATCTGTCCAGTTCATGAACCCTTTGTACCATTTAAAATATTTATTGTTAGTACATACCATTTGCAAACCATACAAAATTTGCTTATGGTACATAACATTATATATCTAATAACAATAATGGCAAATATTACTTAAAATCATTGAACTTCAACAAATTAATATATATATATATAAGTATACTTGTATATAACTTATTCTGGTGATCCCGTATTTTAGCATCCCAAATTATTATTTTTTAAATTTGGATAAAAATATGATGCTACATAAAAAAATAATATATCAATAAATTTATAAATAGGTTATCACCAACTTTTCCCACATTAAATTATTTTAATGTGGGACTATACCATAATTATCAAGAATCTCTATAAGTAGTCTATATATATATATATATATAAAAGTAAAAAAATAATTTAACATGGAGTTGGAGATAACCTATAAATATATTGACCAAATTTTTCAAATAGTTCAAACATTAATTGTATAATTAATCATTAATCATTCATAATAGGATTTATTTTTATATAAAACCCTTTAATTTCACAACATTATTAAATACAACATTTTTTAGATTTATTATTTGTTTATTTAGCATAAAATTTTACCAAAATTTTAATTAAATAATTTGGGACACTAAAATACAGGATTGCCACTTATTCCTATTCCCATTGTATAAAACAGATACCTATCATTCTACATAATACTTATCATTCTATCTATTAAATAATAATATAACAAAACTTTGATCCTGTAATCATAGGCTATCATTACAGGACTATGATTTTGTACTATTCGGTTTTTATTTAATATTATTAGTTCTATACTATATGTTGAATTATTTATTGAATATAAATAATTTTTGATTCTACTAGTTAGCTAAATGATCTTAATAATTATATTGCTCAATATTTTATTCTATCATATATTTTGTTAGTATTATACAAGTATAGGGTGTCCCAAATTAAATGCAAGAGAGAAAGTACAAGTGTGATAATCAGTGGTATAAACAATATATAATTGAAAACAGTAACATTACACAACACTATATAATTGAAAATATTAATATAGATCTGAACACATTACATTATTATATGTGAAAATGCTAGAGTAGATGTTCAATGTGACCTCCACCAATGTCAAGACACTTTTGCACTTGTGTAATAATGTTTTTTACCACTTTCAAAAGAGTTGCATTTGATATGGCATTTATTGCAAAAGAAATATTATTTTTTAAATCATTCAGAGTGTGTGGGTTATTAGCATAAACTAAATCTTTGAGAGAACCCAAAAGGTAATAATTCATTGGCAAATACATTGAATTGCAAATGCAGTTGCAACTTAGCATCACTCACATTCAATTTTGTACTTTTTCACTTGCGTTTAATTTGGGACACCCTGTATTACAAATATTCTTACTAAGGTGTCTGACTTAAGCTGGATCTTCACTATAAGTGGAACATCATTAGAAAATCACTAACTTTTTATATAAAACCCTAAGGCAATTATACATTTCAAATGATTGACTAAATGAATCCTAAACTACAGTAGAATCTTTTTCAAAGTCTAAAAAACCAGAAAAAAATGTTTGATATAGACAAACTTAATTTAAAAAAAAAATACCTTGTTTATCACATATAGTATATTTGTACTGTTGTGACTTGATAGTTGCATTATCTACTTATAGTATATCTGTAATTTAATTTAATATTTAATTGTATTCACTATGTTCTTGCATATTATTTTAACATTGTATGTTTACTTTTATTTACTGCTACAGCTGACAGTGCATAATACACATCTCTGCTTTTAACCTATATTCTCTTATTTCTGGTAAATTTATTATTCACTTTGAGTGAATTTAGTATAAAATACCAAACCTACAGTGCAATACAGTGTTAAATTAATTAAAACAGTGTCTTGGTCTAGCAGCATGCAATGCATTTGCTCTAAACAAGTCTTGTTAAAATACATTATTACCCCACTGCCCTGCTCATCTGGAATTATAAAAATTGATTATAATCAAACTTTCACATATGCAAATCTGCTATATGTTGTAGGTTAATTTATTGATGTTTAAGATCAACAAAACCTTATTTTTGATTGAATACTCACATTTAATTATTAATTATAGCATACTAGGAAATTATTTCAATATATTTGTACTTTAAATTTTGATTATTTCATTTTATTTCATACAGTATACAACAACATTGTTAAAGATTTAAAATAGCAATTGAATATGTGGATTGAAAATGGCTGCCATAACATAGATTAGATAGTTGACTACCCAATGATATATCTTATTATAATCAAATATCTTTGATTGTATGCATGTATTGTATGTAGCTACTATTGGGTATGGTCATGAAATATTCTAAGTAAAATTACTAATAAAGATGGACCTGCAATTTTGATGTATACAAAGAAATAGTTCTCTGGACAAAAAAAGCACATTAATAAAATCAAATTCTTGATATAGGAAAACTTGATTAGCATGTAAAAGATAAAGGGGTTGAAATTGGGACATTTGAAAAACCTTGATATAGGCAAATTTTTGATATAGGTATAATATTTCAATACTCTACTCATAAAAATCACAAAAAGGATTATATTTATACCAGAATTACATTAAATTATTTACAGGCTAATTTAAAACAAAATAAATAAATTTAATTAATTATTACAGAAACCATTACATTTAGATAAATATCTTTGCTTCACAAATTAATAATTTATCAACCATCTTGAAAGGGGAAGTGACTCACTTAAGCCAGCCAATAAATGTTTATGTCATATTTACATATATTTTGGCCCATATTTCATAATACTTTCCAGTTTGTGGTCTGTTATACAATAGACTGGTTAGAACCAATATGTAATATGTACACCATTTTATACATTTAGATTTAAGAATCATTTAGCTCTCACTATCAGTACTTATGCTGAATAAACAGGAAACTGAATAAGAGCATCATAAAAAACACTAAATGAAATAAAAATGAAATAAAAAAATCTGAATATGAACAAAAGTATAAAACCTGAATAAGAGTGTAGCATGAAATTGAATAAGTGTGAGGCTGAATTATAAGAGCAAATTGACATATTATGCATCTATAATTAGTGCGCTAGTTGTATCACACATGAGTCAGCCACTAATCTTTGCAACAATAGAGTTTATGGGCAATGGCCACTCTGAACTCATCCAAATGTTCCTAATATAAAAATGAGAATTAAATGGGGGAACTGTTGAGGAATTAATATAAGTTACTATAAAAGTATCAGGTACTCTATCCATTCTTCAGATTTAATAGTAAATAAAAGTTTGAATATATATATAATTAGGTAGATAAGTATATATATGTAATAATAATATATTTTCTATGGGTAGAGAGGGAAGAAAATAATAAAATGAATACTGATTTCACACAATGCATACATCATATCCTTATTGTCCCTAGCTTGTATTTGTTAATTTGCTCTTATTCAGTTTCATGCTTATTCCAGTTTTGTTATTTCCCTCTTATTCTGTCAGTTTTATGCAATGCTCTGTTCAGGTTTTATACTTTTTCTATTATTCAGTCTTGCACTTATTCAGTTTTATGCTATGCTCTTATTCAGGAATGATAGTTTCATGCTTATTCTGGAATCATTTTTCACTCTTATTTAGGTTTTTTATTTTGAAAATTTAGACAAGCAATTTAACATATTGTTCTTATTTAGTGGCATGCTTATTCAGGTGACACAATTCAATTTATGATACAAACATGGAAATAAGAACAATATTGGTAAATTCAGATTTCATGGAAAGAAGTACATCTATTTTAAACAATTGTAATGACATTTATTTATTTTTTTGTTAAATGGGCATATATTTAACAAACATGTATGCTTATTTTATAGATTTATTGCAGTATAAGTATTGATTGAAGTCAATTGGGACATGACAAATATATCCCTTTTATGTTTGTATGGCTTGATATTTTGTGTGAATCAAAATAATGAAATATAAATACATAACCTGCATTTATTGAAAGTTATTAACTAGTTAATTTAACATTTAATATGTCTTTATTTATATATACACATTGGTGTCATATCAGATATATTCTTTCAATTTGGAAGAATGGCAATTAATTTTAATGCATAGTAGCTCGCATATGGAGAAAACACTGACACTATATCACAGACAAAGTGTTAAAACTTATAAATGTAATATTAATATACCTAAAACTGAATGAAATTGTCTGTTTGTTCCATCCTATATATGCATGGACTTGTATACATACATACATACATACATACATACATACATACATACATATACCTAGCTTGGTCACCTCCAGGTGTATGATCCTGTAATATGCAGAAGGCTGTGTCTTTCTAATCATCATTTTACAGCATAATACAATATAAAAAATAAGCCTGCATAATAATTTATTATTTTAGAGATATCAAAATATACAAATTCATGTTTAAACAATTTAAAAAAATTTAATTTTTGAAATTTTTACCATTTTAAATCAAATTTGTATTAAATGAATTACAGTATTGTATTTTTTAATTGACCATAAAGTAAATATTTAAGATAATTTTACTGCATAATGCAATAATATTTACAGGTGTTAGAATCTTCTGTGGATTTTAAGCTGGAAAGGTCATTTTTGTTATTCATTAAAATATAGGTGGAGGGGTGTGTGTTTAATGTCGCCCCTTTTAACAGTTAGCGACATGGATTTAAAATTAGCTGTAAGTGCGAATTGGGTATGTCATACCCATAATATGTAAACATGATATTTTGTTCATGATATTAATATTCATATTATTATTTATTATTTTTATATTATTTATTTATATTAATGTTTATTATTTAATTTTTTTAAAATATGTACCAAATACAATATAAATATTTCATATTTCCAAGCTAAAATTATATAATCAATATCAAAGAAAACAAGACTGTTTTTTGGAAAAAGTTTACAGGATAAACCTTGCAGCCTTTTTTCTGCTGTGTCAACACCAGACTTAGTGCGATTGTATTCTAAGGTTTTACACCAACTTTGGTAACTGGAACATTTGTATGAAAGCTATCAAGTAATAGGATGGGTTTTGTACCATTCCATTGCATCGTAGTAAACTGTAGTGTTCTTCCTTTGACGATTGGCTATTGATTTAGCGATGGCTGGAACTCTGCAATTATTGTTTCTGAGTGTGTCAATGTATGATGTGTCATTTTCACACAAATCGTCCAACAGTGGTAGAGATGTAAACTAGTTGTCTCCAGTCAAATTGCGTCCTGTATTGAGGAAGGGTTGCATAAGATGCATGGATACATCTCTCGTAGTTAGATTTTCATTTGGAGTTATTATTCCCCTCCCAGTGTAAACAACGCCATTGAGCATATAAAAAGTTTCCGCACAACACAACCAGATAATTTTTATACCAAACTTACCAGGCTTCGAACTTATATATTGCTGAAAACGCACTCGACCATGATACTCCAGTAACTGTTCATCAATAGTCAGGTAAGGACTTGGGATAAACATCCGACGAAGAAGGGAATTAAAGTCGGTGAATAGTTCTCGAACCGGAGCAAGTGGATCTTCTCTGTTACGTCTATTAGGGTCATCAAAGCGCAATACTGATTTTATCTGAAGAAACCTCTCGTGATTCACCGTGGCACGGCATACAGCAAAACCATCCCTGACTGACCAAAGCTCATCAATGTCCCTGTATTTTGATCGAAAAGCTCCCATCAGGATAATGAGACCC